>JAJOHK020001520.1:0-13074 GCA_022457215.2 Leucocoprinus gongylophorus | reverse complement strand
ATTTGATGTGACCTGCTGTGTAACAGTGTGATCTTGTCATCCTAACCCTAGTTCTAAAAATAAATTAAAGGAAAATAAATCAAAAAGAAAATAAAAATAAGAAAAGAAAATAAGAAAATATTAAGTCTACTTCTTTCATTCTTGACACTTCTAGCCTACCCTAAACAGCCATGTGTATGCTTCAAGGCTAATATATATTGTGCATATTATATGACATTATCCTTCTAGCACCTTCTATGCTTTTCTTCTTGTGTCACATGACTAACCCTAACCCTAAGTTCTATAAATACAAAAATACAAAAATAAATTGAAAAGAAAATAGAAATAAGAAAGAAAATAAGAAAAAACTAAGTCTACTTTTTATATTCTTAACAATAAAGTCTGGAGCATAGAAAATTGGATAAGTAAATAGATACAGATATGAAAAAGAATCATGGAACATAGAATAGCCAAAAAATATAGAAGAGAAAAGTCTCAGAAAAACCAGTCTCTTTACATCTATCTTATATACTACTGACTGTAGTTTGTGTACACACTACAACTAATCTACCCTAAAGTCTATATGCTTTCTATAAGACTAACATGTTGTTGCTATCTTATATGACATCACTTATTCCAGAACCTTCTATGTTTTTTTCTATATTATGTTTTTGTTTTATATAATATTACATTACATTCTTTGCCTAAGTTTAAAATAAAAAGAAGTAAAATAAAAACTAGAAATAAAATTAAACAAAAATTTAAAAATTAAAATAAAAGAGAAAGAAAATTAAAAAAACCAAGTCTGTTGTTCACAACTCTGACACTATAGCTATATTATATGATATTATTTGCTTTTTTTCAAAATCAACAATTTATTATACAGAATGTGCTGGTAGACTATGATAGCTACACAAGGTAACTACTTGAATACTAAACAAAAGAAATGAAATGTAAAGAAACATAAAACTATACAATAAGATATAAGAGCTAAAATATTATATCAAATATGAGACTAAAACTATGTAATATCTTCTTAAAAGCAGAACACATCTAGATTAAACTCAAAAAAATATCTTTGAGAGACTCTTACTTTAGATTCTATGACTTTTGATACTGTTTGCAGTCATGTAAAATATATGTTCTTGTCTTAATAGAAGAATTACCATATAGGTATACAATTAATTCATTGGGAAAAAACCTTTGCTTGTATTTGCCAATAGGAGTGTGATTAGTGATGAGTCTAGTAATACATGTGTACAAAAATTTAGAGAGACTAAAATGTTTTAGCCATATTCTGCCTTTTAAATAAAAAGAACAAATGAAATTACTATCATCATTGTTTAAATCAAGGAAATTCCTTTCCTTATAGTCAGAGGCTTAGAAGTACATCTGCTACTCATTGACAATTGAGTCACATTTTTTTTCTGCTAAAGTCCCATGATGTTTTGTTAGGTAAAATAGAACTGATTTTATGAAATTTTGACTCTTTGTTGATTGGTAAATGAGAGAGCTATTTATTGTTGCTTAAGCAGTCTTAGAAAGTGATTCTGTTACTAAAGTTCTTGCTAAAGAACTTTCTTAAATTACTTGAAATAATAATAAAGTGTACTTGATATGGATGGTTGGACATATTAAAGATTCTCTTAGTAGCTAGATATTATATGCAAGTCTACTCATCCAGAAATTACATTCCCATAGTAATATCACCTTCTAATTATACAAGCCTACCTTCTATGGTAGCTACCTTTCTCACAGCATATCTTATAACAATGCTGCAACTATCTGGGTAGTCCGTCTTCCATGATAGAGATACTCCTATTCGACTTGGTCTTCCATAACAGAGTTACTTCTGTAAGTGTCTCAACACTGAAACCTCCACTTGGGGTAATAGGGACTATACTACTGAAATCCTGAGTATCTTCTATAGTAAGCATCTGAATATAAAACTAGTAGTTATACTGTAATTTGCTAGTCTGATAATTGAAAAATATAAACTCTTATTGAACTTGATCCCCAGTGTTCAATAGCAACACACCAAATTAATACTCACTCCCATCTCAGACTTCTTCCTATTCTCTGAAATCATGACCACATGGTAGACAGACAGTGCAACACATAAGCTGAAGCCAAGGTTGTTCTACAAGTCCACATATCTCTGAGCCCATCTTGTAGACTTTCACCCCTGGTGTGAACTATGCCTGATACTAGAATAGTATTGGTAACAATTACAATTCATATACATCTTGTATTTGAATTGCTTGACTAATATTACATTTTATGGAAAAAAATTTGGCTTTAGTAGACAAGATGTTCATTGCATGATAATATCATTTTATCTCTGAATATTGCAAGACTGAGATAGTAATGTTGTTTTTGACACTTGTATTGGAGATAATGAGTATAGCATCAATGCTATTAAAGAAACCTTGGTAAATTTTATTGAGTTTGTTGAGATGGGCAGCTCTTGCTTTGACATCTTTGTAATTTACAGTATTAAAGAAAAAACAATTAGAAAATATATCTACTAAATAAAATCCTAGGAAAAGTTCTCTGTTCAGACTAATAAAACTTGGTTGAAACAGTGGTTGATGTCTACTATGGAACTTTTGACTTTCAAGCTCTACTTGGAAGTAAGATAACTTATAGCTATACAATGAGAAATAGCTTGTTTGGAATGATGCAAATCTAAAAGAGTGTTAATTATATATTGTTTGGGAAGAAATACTATTTGGAGATAATGTCGTCTTATAAGTTTATCAAGATAAAATGGATAGGGATAAAGCCAGCAATAGCTTTAACTCCCTATATCAGTAATATACAAAATATTTCTATGATCCATAAGGCTACTTGTTGTGGCAACCACTAAACACAAAGTCCAACGATCACATAACGAGTAAATCTCTTAAGGTGGATATCTAGTGGGGATTTCACAAGAGAACTCAACAAGGAGTCTCTTCTTAATTAAGGTCCTATTTATACAAATGGTTCATGGTCCATGCTACTAATAATTAAACCTGCCCTATAGTCTATGCTTCAACCTCATGCTTACCTCACTTCTTACTCAAGGCCACCATGCATACTCCATGTGCTCTGACGTCACCTTCTAGATTCTTCCACCGGGTTCTAGGCCTATGATGTCACATCATGTGACCTGTCATGTGACAAGGAAGTCACGTACCTTTTCATCGTCCAAAAGAAAAGAAAAAGAAAAAGAAAACAAAATCCCTATAAAGTTAGAAAATAAAAGAAAATAAAAATTGTCCAAAGTGTCCCATAACACTGCTCTTCTTTGCATTTATTTTAGTTTCTTAAAGAATTAATATAATAAAGCTCCTTTGAAATACCATAGTTAGAAACTATATATAGCAATGAAAAGTATACAAGTTCTGTATAACAGGCACTTATACATTGGAGAAAGTCCTCTTGTAGAATTACTGAGCATTTTCATACTCTTAATGATAGATAGTACTTTATTAGTATAATAGCAAATGTGATATCAAAAAGAGTGTTTCTTATCAAAGAAGAAATTTAAATAGTGCCATGTATCTTTGGGTTTGAGTATAGCATCACCTGCAAGTCTGAAGTTTAGTGGAGGAGGTTCAGTATTTTTTATCAATCTAAAGAAGTAGAAGACCTTCAATTTATTATGTTCAATTGCTAGATCAAATTGGTTAAAAAAAGATGAAATGATACTATAATTACAGTAAAGAATTCCATTTGATTTCTTGTAACTTTTCTTCTGAGAAACAAAAAGATCATTATTAACAAAATAAAAAATGGAAACTAGAATAGGAATTAAAAGATTTTTTGTTCTTTTTTCAAGTATATGAAAAAGAGAGGCAATTTAAAGAGCCAAAAGAATTGGAGAAAGTATATATATCCCTGTTTCACACCAACATCTACTTTGAAAGATAGTAATATGAAGTATTTCTACATATATTGAGTTTGTCTGATAATGAAGTAACTAGAAAAAAAGCAAGAAATTCTAATATCAAATTCTACTTTGATTAGAATTAATCAGAAGAAGCTGGTTATTTAAGGAAGAGAAGAATTGAGCAATGTCAAATACAAGAGTGCTTATGTAAATGTCCTTTATTCATCCTGCTCATATAAGTTAGAAATATACTAGTATCCATTATTAACTGTTGTTTAATACTACCTAATTGATTTGAATGAAGAAAATTTGAAGTGATAGAATAAACTTGTAATCTATTACTTATTGCTTTCTTGATTAGCTTGCCTAGTGTATTGAGAAGTACAATGGGTCAAAAAGTCTTAGAATTGTTATACAAAAGCTTGTTGGGCTTTGGAATAATAATAGATGTGGATTTTTTGAAGTGTAATAGCTAATGACTAAGATTAATATAGGCATTTGCTATATTTACAATGTTAGTAATACACTTGAGGTCACTTACTATCTTTCAAAGATGGTTTCAAAAAATATTATTTAGACCCAGAATAAAAGAACTGTTATATTTATTGATAGCATTGTAAATTTCAGCACTAGAGAATAAAGATCATTCAGCTAGTTAACTAGTAGGGATTTTGCTAAGAATTTGCATGTTGATGGGCCTATTTTGAGCTGAGTTATAAGATTGATATAGTGCTTACTACAGATTGTCTAATTTGTTGCATAAATGCTTGTTAAATTTGACAGCTTCTATAACTGGTAATTTCTATTTATTTCAAGGTAAAATTAAATTTTGACAAATATAAAACCCATCTTACTTGCCTATGATTTAGTTTCTGTACTTTTATAAAATATTCTAGTTCAAACCTTAAACTTAAACTTTATACCCTTTAGTAAATATCTTCAATTCTCTTGTGATCTTTATAAGATTCTTTATACTTAAAGCTACTTGAGTGACCAACTAACCAAGATAGTTAGTGGATACTGTAACAAGTAGGAGATAACTAAGAAAATACAATAGAGATGATCTCTAGATAATAAGTCATTAAGCAATAAAGCATAGAAACTTGATCTGCATATAAGCATATATAGAGGTGAAAATATCTAGAGCTGGTTAGAAGTCTTATTTATAATCAAAAGACAAGTATCTTGAATATCTCAGAAATTAGTCTATAATATCAATATTGTCAGAGTTGCAAACCTTGGATGCTAGCTTTTTCATTTAACATTTCCTTTTTTACTTTTCTTTTCATTTATTTCTCTATTTTTGGGACTTAGGGTTAGGGTTAACATGATGTCACTGTCATACTATTGAAAGCAGTCACATGGCAATGTCACAGTCATATGATCACCTATCACATAGAAGAATATAAAAGATTCTGGAAGGATAATGTTATATAGCATGTTTAACATATGTTGACCCTAAGGCAAACACATGGCTGTTTAGGGTAGGCTAGAAGTAGTTGGCACAGACCATGAGGTTTTAGTATATAAGATAGACAATCCTATACAGAGTTTTCTATTGAGTTCTCTTATGTAACCTTATACAAGATTCTGCTCATTGACCAACCCTTAAGATTCTTAAGTTGTAACAAATATAAGAGTTATGTTTTTGTTCAATACTTAGGATTTAAGTTCATAACATGTCATTTTTATATAGAACTCATGAAATATATATATATAGTTTAAGATAGAATAATTTAAGCATAGTATGGACCATGATATATTAGTATAAGTATTAGTATAAATAATATAGTAATAAAGTAAGAACTTCTTATTGAGTTTCTCTTGTATGTTAGAAATAGACTAGCTACTGAACCAGTTATGCTAAAAGTGTCAAGACTGAAGAAAGTGGACTTAGTTTCTTTTTATTTCTTTTTATTTCATTTTCATTTTCATTTTCTTTGTCAATTTATTTTTCATTTTTCTATTTTTAGAACTCTAGGGTTATGGTTAGAAGTGATCAGTCACATCAGTCACATCTGATGGTGTAGTCACAATATTGATCACAGAACTTAAAAGAAGGATATTATGAACTTAAACCTTTAGAGCGAGGTAAAAGATCAAACTCTTGTATTAGAGAAGACACAAGAGAACTTGATAAAGAGCTCTTTACAAAATAGTCTACCTTATATACTTCTACATATGGTCTGTACTAGCTACTGTGTACCCTACCCTAAATGACCATGTGTAAAGCATGAGACCAACATGTGATGTCCATGTTATATGATGTTATTTTGTTCTAGAACCTTTTACTTTCTTCTCCTTAGTCCTATGATCAATGTTGTGACCACCCTATCTGATGTGACTGATATGACAGTGTGACCAATCACTTCTAACCCTAACCCCAGAGTTCTAAGAATAGAAGAATGAAAAATAAGTCAAAACAAAAATAAAAATAAAAAATAAAAATAAAAAGAAATTAAGTCCACTTTTCTATACTCTTGACAAAGAAAGTAGAAGGTTCTAGAACAAAATGATGTTATACAACATAGAAACCACATGTTGACCTCATGCTTTACACATGGTCATTTAGGGTAGGATACATAGTAGCCAGCATGGACCATCTATAGAAGTATATAAGGTAGACTATTTTGTAAAGAGCTCTTTATCAAGTTCTCTTGTGTCTTCTCTAATACAAGAGTTTGACCTTTATCCCACTCTAAGGATTTAAGGTTATAACAAAAAGTACATAATGTCAAGCTTAGCTTTGATATCTAACTAGTACTATATATCTTATTATGTAACTCTTTCTATAGATACTTAGTATAAATAAATAATAAATAAAACAAAAAGAAGAATAAAAAGCATTTTATAACATATTATATATGATTATGATATATTTCATTATCTAATTGGTTATGTTACATAATGTAACACTGTTATGCATCCCCTTAGTCATATAATTATCTTCATTGTTCAAAGAAAGAGAAAAATCATATCAAGAAAAATGGATAAACAGAAAAGGAAATTAAAATAAAATATAAGGACTTAGAACATACTAATAACATAAAATGCTTTATTTGCTTGGTGGGCATGAACTAATTTGTTGAGCAGTTTCAGACTAACCAAAAGAGTTTATATCAGTAAGGTTTTCTACTAGCATCATTATAATCTAGTCTTGATAGTTAACACCAAACTGTTGTAGCAACCACTTGTCACTCAAGGACAAATGATCTCACAACTAGCAAAGCTCTCAGTAGGGCTATTAAGTAACAAATGGGGGAATTACAAGAGAACTCAACAAGGAGCCCTCGCTGCATTGCTCCTCTATTTATATAACTTACAAGTGGTCCATGCTACAACAATGTGTCTACCTCATGTCCATCCTCATGTCCTATTACTCATCCACATGTGTTTTCCATAAGGCCACTATGCTTCCTACATGTGCCTTGACGTCATACCTTTAATCTCCGCTGTACATGTGCACACCATGTGTACACCATGAGGAACCTATGTCTCTTGACGTCATCTCCTAACCCTAACTCCAACTCTAGACTCTTCCTGATCCTTCTAGACCCTAAGTCCTTCCAGACCGCTCTAGACTCTATCACATGACTTCCAGGTCACGTGCCTATCTCCTAACCCTATGTCCGTTGTAGACTAATAATTATAATACTTATATATGTCCGGCTAACCCTAACCCTAGCCAAAGTCTGTCCACACTCTCGTCTTATAACACAAACTGTCTTTTGAACCTGATTATTATTGTCCAGAGACTAACACAGTCAGCTTGTAAAATTACATTCACTTCATGGGAAAAAGTTGGTCAAATCATTCAACAGCTCAACCACTCTAGAAGATCAGAGCTAACAGAATCTTTTCTAGGTTTGAATCAAACTCTTTGAAAGCCAAGCAGATGTAGAGAAAACAAAAGTATAGAAATATCTGTCCCGAAGAGCAGTCTCTTGCAAAATCCAGAGTGTGTGAGCATGTGTTAGAGCTTATATAAGAGTTTTGGCTAGTAATAGAATTTGTGAATTGAAAATATTCACAGGTGCAGAAGCAGATACATTGCAGCTAGAGTGAACACAGCTCAGTCTTTGTAGCATGAAACTTAATGCATTTGTATGTACCTAGAGTGAACATGACTAGATATAAGTGAGTCAAAGTGTAGGAGTGTTTCTATACCCACCTCAGTCTTTGTAGCACAAAACTGGGGTGAGACTGTGTGGCGCGAGAGTAAAAAACAGGTTCAAAGGAATGTGATGTCGAGGACATGAAGTGAGACACATGTGAAACAAGTGAATGACAACAAAAAGAGCTTTGAGCTAATACAAGATCCATTGGTGCTCAGATACCTCCTTAAGATGGCACTAGATAAGTCCCAGAGCCTTATCCATGGTGGTGGCATACCAAAAAGGAGTGGCAGCCATAAGGGACCAACTCGTTAAGGGAATTCCAAATTTCACACATTGCCCGCCATGCTATTCAAATGCACAACTGACAACTTCAGTGGGAAGGCAACTGGAATGTTCGTGTGACGCTTCGGACGGCTATTTAAGTAACCAACGAGCCTCATTTCCTCGTTATCACCTCAATGGTTCAACAGACCCTCCCAAAACTTCGTGTGGCTATCATCGGTTCAGGGTGCGGATTTTTTTTGAGAAATCGTTCTGTTCAGCCTATATGGTATTCATTAGAGTCGGAGGCCTGGCCCTAGCTATCAAACTGAAGCAGCAATTGGGCTACGACAACTTCACAGTCCGTCCGTATCTAGACCCCAGAATTTCCTGTTACTATTCATGTGTCTCTGTCTGTAGATTTTCGAGAAAGCGGAAGACGTTGGCGGAACATGGAGAGTGCGTGATCGCATCGCTCTGTTGGCACTCAGGGCTGAGAAACTGATGCTTGTATATTTGGCTACTCCAGGATAACATCTATCCTGTAAGTCGAGTCCCTTTGTAATATGCTACTGAACACAAAGTATTGTAGGGATGTTCGTCAGATGTGTTTATGGCCTTCTATTCTCTCTCGACAGAGCTACGCGACTGGCCGCGTTCGCACGGAACTTCCGCCGATATCCGAAATTATTGGCAGCAACTTGCAAGAAAACATAATATTTATCCTCACATACAGTTCAATACGAAAGTGACCTCTGCTGTGTGGGACAACTTGGAGAAAATCTACCACATTACCCTTGAAGACGTCAACAAGGATGAAAAGCGGACTCACAAAGCTGAGATCCTAGTATCTGCTATTGGTGTCCTTGCGGTTCCTCGTTATCCAAACATACCTGGCATAGGTAAGTTCCGAGGTGAGACCTGGCATTCTGCCAGATGGAACCCAAAGAACGTAGATATGAGAAACAAGAAAGTTGCTGTTATAGGAAATGGCCCTTCCGCGTACGTGCTGAATCCTCATATTTTGCTCACTCTTTTCGGCTCTGACTTCACATAGGACGCAATTTATGTCATGCATTACACAGGATCCTAGCACGCAGGTCATCGCATTCTGCAGAAGCCCGCAGTGGATACTTCCACCGGTGCGCCTCTCTAGCTCCATATATCTACCACACTCGTTTCTGATTCTATCCTGGAATCGGAAAATAGATCCGAACAGAGTTCTCACCCTTGCGCCGTTGGTTCAATCGGAACATACCATTTGTCCCTCGGATTGAACGATTGCTCGCGTATATGATCGTCAGTATTCTGCTCCTTTCATTGAATATCGAACTTCTAGTGATAGTTGGATTCCACAGAATGAGTTTCTTTACCTGATGATTTTTAAAAGTTCTATGATGCGGGCGATAACCACCAAGGTTGATTGATGTTACATTAGAAAATGTTGTCGAAACTGATCTCTACAGATAGCGACGAGTTATATCAAATCAACCGCACCGAAGCAGTATCAGGAAAAACTCATTCCGAACTATCGTAAGTTTCCGGGTCATCAACTTGACGTAAAGGTCAATACGTTCGGTTCATTAGCTATCGGTTGTAAACGTGTGATATTCGACACTGACTTCTGTAACGCGCTTCATCGCCCTAACTTTGACCTGAGTTGGGATAATGCTAAGCAAATTGTAGAGAACGGGATCATTACAACAAAAGGTTAGCCAGATTCTCCTCAATGAGATCCGTTAACCAGCACATCCAACAGGAGAGGTATTCACCTTTGACATGATCATCTTTGCAACAGGTTTTAGAGCAGTATGCTGAACGTTTTGACCAGGATCAGATTTATCTCTCTAACGTTGCCTGTTATAGGATGAATTTCCTCTCCAAGTTCGCGGAGTTGAAAAGACATTACAAGAATACTTTACGGAAAAGGAAGGACCTCAGGCGTACCGAGGAACCACCTTTCCTGGCTTTCCCAACTTTTTCACAATTCTGGGTAGATATTTGATTTCTCTCATCGATAGCACGTTCATGAGCAACAGGACCCAACACGGCGACCGGGCACACTTCCGTAATCTTTACCAATGAGTGTCAAGCCGATTACATCATCCAACTCATCCGACCCATTCTCGAGCGCCAAGTCATGACAGTTGAAGTGAAGTCAGAACCAACGGACGCCTATAATGAAAAAATTCAATCGCTGCTTTCTAAGTCCGTGTTCGCAAACTGCCAGTCGTGGTATCGCGTCTCAGCGACTGGGAAGATTTCGAACATTTTTCCTGGGTAGGTTGTTCGCTCCGCGTTTGGATCTAGCTCGTTGATTATCATCATCTAGGACGACGATCTCGTTTTGGTTATGGCTTCGAAGACCGAAATGGCAGGACTATACGGGGATCGGGCTTGAAGAGTGGCTCAATCGGAAGAAAATGGCGGAGCGGTCGCTCCTCCTGTGGATTGTCCTGTCAATCGTTCTTACAGCAGTGGGAGTAGCCTATTTTTTGGTGTAGTTTTGGCTTTTCGACTATTTTTTGACCTTTCCATACGCTTCGACAGGGCTGAACAGGCCCAAAAGCAGCGCGACTTGACACATGTCAATGATTCTCCATAAGTTATCTGATTCTCGTCATGAGTCCTTGACTAGCCAAATATTAATCGATGATACTTTACCAAGGAATTATTGATCTGTCAGGACATTAAGGACAGGATTAACTGCCAAGATCTCATTTAGGTTAGTAGTAGATCGCTGATATCTAATGATTTCATGGGATATCCTTTTCACTTCAAGACTTGAGGACTTAGGAAGGAACTGGGGGACCCTTATGAGTTCTTACATATCTGTATCGTCGGCTGGAGTCCTATCGGCTTTAATCTTTGTCGAGCACACTATACACTATATGCAAAAAATCTCTGACTTCATATAAACCACGCAGCCACGACATAGCCAAGAATCTGATCACATGGCCATATCCTGCACAAGGATCAAATGGAGTCTGGGAATAAATCCAATTTGATGTATAGCCCATGGGTTTTGACAGGGGTTATGGGTATGAGAGAACAATCAACGAATTAGAAGGGATTAAAATATGTAGACACTTTGTGGTTTTAATGTCCTAGCCTCAGGAATTTCATTGTAGTGCCCACACGACGACCGATTATCTGGGGCGTTAAGATTGAAGAGTTAGGGCATATTCTCTGTATGTGTCCAAAGAGCTTTTGTTGCCGTGTGATCTTATGTTTTCTTCAACATCATTCCAACAGGAGAGTCTCTTTTTGACTAGTATCAACAATCACAACCTTTCAAATTCCCAAGACCCAGAAAGTTGCTGTTCTCTTTGACACCAAAGAAGATTATCGTATTGAAACCAACTCAGCCGAATGAACTCAAACCTGGAGAGTATTTGGCGAACATCAAGTACTCGGGTGTTTGTCACTTGGACTTGCATGTGAGGGATGCAGATTGGCCAAGAGTCAAGATTTCTTTCCTTTGATAGGTGGACATGAGGGTGTTGGTGTAGTTGTTGCTATAGGGGAGCATACGGTAGACGCGGCGGTCAAAATCGGTGACCATGTGGGATTGAAATGGGTGGGTTGCAGGCATTTGCGAGACGCAAGTCCTTAGTCATTGCTTGCGAAATTGGAGATGAACGATATCCTAGACGTGAGATGTGCCTTCAAGGGAATTATTGCAGTAGGGCATCATTTTGCAAATCACAATAATCAGGCTATGGTGTTACGTTGCCACGAACATTTCAGGAATACACCGTAGGTTCTATTCTCTATCTGACTTTATCTGAAGAATATGCCTTCGTCATGTCCAGGTGAACTATGTTACGAAGCTCCTAGATGGTATCGCTGAAATGCGCCAATCCTCTGTGCTGTCCGACGTCCGTGCTTAACTTTTTCGTTCAATCTGAGAGATGATCTTTTTAGGGTCTCGCTGTCCACAGGGCAATCAAAATATCTGGTGCCTACCTGGGACAATGTATTGCAATCCCAGGGGCTGGAGGTGGTCTCGGCCACCTTGGTATGAATTATTTGAATTTCCAGTCTTGTTGGACGATCTAACTACGAAGACTAGCTATTCAGTATGCCGTCGCGTGGTGTTGCAATATTGACATTTGACGTGTTTAGATACAAGGGAAGAAAAGCAAAGACTTTCGTTGAGTCTCGGAGCAGAGAAATAAGTCGATTTTAGGGAAAGCAAGAACCTTATTGGGGGTGTCAAGGCTGCTACATGCGACACTGGATCTTATATCGCCCTAGTCGCCGCCGGAGCTGTAGGACCTTGTGTAATTCGATATCCAAATCATCACGCAAACATAGATCTGTTATCTTCCAAAAGTCTGAGGCAATAATGTATTTCAGAAACAGTGAAACCCTCATATGCGTTGGCTCGCCAGCCGCAGTGGATGCTCCTAACATCCCGATAACACTGATTGTTGCAAAGGCTCGCTTATAGAGTTTCCATAGCCTTTGTAAAAATCTGACTTTGACCAATAGTCACCGAAAATTATTGGCAATGCGGCGGGGTAAGGTAAGTAGCATTCACTCCATAACAACAAGTATTTCTCAGCAATCGTAATCGTCTGGACGCGGACGAAGCTGTCACGCTTACATCTAATGGAAAAGTTCCATCCCAATGTGAAACCAGAAACCCTAAGGACTTGAGTGCGTAAGTAATCTTTCCACAACCAAGACGCTTTCATCTGCTCAACAAGATGGGAAGATTACTAGAAGGATCGTCCTCAAAATCTGAGCTTTGGGGTTGACTTTGGCCTTGGGTCAATATTCAGGCGTGGTTGTCTAGACAACCTCTTTGAATGACCCAAAACACTTCAAGCT
>JAJOHK020001519.1:0-13078 GCA_022457215.2 Leucocoprinus gongylophorus | reverse complement strand
CTGAATAAAGAAGAGCCCATAGAATATACTGTAAAGGTAAATATTTACTATCAGTGACATAGGAAGAGGACAGAGATAAACGTGATTAGAGGACAGAAGTGGATGGTGGTCTTAGGAATGCTATGGCTGGCTTGCCACAATCCTGAGATTGATTGGAAAATGGGGGAAGTAAAGATGATGAGGTATCCAGAGGAATGTGGGAAGTAGTGGAGACCAGTACAAGGGAAATCAGGGTGGGAGAAAAAGAAGGAGAAAGAAGCAAAAGAGGAAGTAGAAAGAAAACAGGAGGAAAAGGAAAAGAGAAAAAAACAGAAGAAAGGGAAGATGATGGAGATTAAGAAAGTAGAAGAGGAATGGGAGATCTGGGATGAAGAAGAGAAAGTGGCAAGATCAGAGACAGAGGCAAAAAAGCTAGTGCTAGATAAATTTCACAAGTGGATAAAAATATTTGGGAAGAAGCAATCTAAGAGGATGCTAATGAGGAAAGTGTGAGACCATGTGATAGATGTAAAGGAGGGGTTCATACTAAGGAAGGGAAAGATATATCTGCTATCAAGAGAAGAAAGGGAGGAGGTAAGAGAGTTTGTTAAGGAGCAGTTGAGAAAAGGATACATTTAGCTATCAAAATTACTGCAAATGGTACCAGTGTTCTTTGTAGGGAAGAAAGATGAGAAGAAAAGGATAGTGCAAGATTACAGGTATCTGAATGAGTGGATGGTGAAGAATAATTATCCACTTCCATTGATATCAGATGTCTTGGAGAATATTAGGATAAAGAAGGTCTTCACAAAGATAGACCTTAGATAGGGGTATAACAACATAAGGATTAAGAAAAGGGACAAATGGAAAACAGCGTTCATGACACCAGAAGAATCATTCAAACTGATGGTAATGTTTTTTGGCTTGACAAATTCACCAGCAACATTCCAAGCTATGATGAATGAATTGCTAAGGAATTTAATCAATACAGGAAAAGTAGCTGTATTTATTGACAATGTAATAATTGGAACAGAGACAGAAGAAGGACATGATGAATTAGTAGCAGAGGTAATTAGGAGGATGGAAGAAAATAATTTGTACATAAAACCAGAGAAATGTAAGTGGAAAGTTAGGGAGATAAGATTTTTAGAAGTAGTGATAGTGTCAAGATCGTTGACGATGGACTTTATTTTATTTTCTCTTTTCATTTTTATTTTACTTTTCTTTTCTTTTCTTTTTCTTTTTTCTATTTTTAGAACAGCTCAGGTTAGGGTTTATCAGTCACGCTGTCACATCAGTCACAAACTGATGGCGTAGTCACAAGACTGATCACAAGACTTGGGAGAATGAAGTAGAAGGTACTAGAATAAAGTAACGTCATACAGCATGGACAACACATGCTGGCCTCATGTAATACTCATGGTCATTTAGGGTAGGGTGCACAGTAGTTAGCACAGACCATGGGCTATAGTATATAAGGTAGACTACTTTGTCTTAGGAACTCTATCGAGTTCTCTTGTGTTACTCAATACAAGAGTTGTGCTTTAATCCTACTCTAAGGGTTTAAGTTCATAACAGATAGGGCTGGAAGGGATTAAGATGGAAAAGGTAAAGGTAAAGGAAGTGTTGGAGTGGCTAACACCAAAGTGTGTCAAAGACATGCAGAAGTTCTTAAGATTGGCCAATTATTATTGCTGATTTATTAAGGGGTTCACATCAATAGCTAGGCTGCTATATGATATGGTAAAGAAGGATAAGAAGTGGGAATAAACCAAGAAACAAGAGAGAGCATTTGGAGAGTTGAAGAAAATGTTTACAGAAGAACTGGTGCTAGTGATATCAGACCTAGACAAGAAAATGCAGGTAGAGATAGATGCATCCAATTATGCAATAGGGGGAGTATTGTCAATGGAGTGTGAGGATAAATTATGGAGACCAGTAGCATTCTTTTCCAAATTGCTGAATGAAATGGAAAGAAATTATGAAATTCATGATAAGAAGATGCTGGCAATTATTAGGGGGTTGGAAGCTTGGAGACACTTGTTAAAAGGAGTGCAGTTCAAGTTTGAGATCTGGACAAATCATAAAAACTTGGAGTACTTTATGAAAGTGCAGAAGTTGAATAGGATACAAGCTTGATGGGCATTGTATTTGTCTCAATTTGACTTTACTTTAAAACATGTGCTGAAAACAAGGATGGGAAAAGCAGATAGACTTAGTAGAAGAGTAGACTGGAAAATAAGTGTAGAAAGAGACAATGAGAATTAGGTATTTATTAAAGACAATTAGATTCGTAATTTACAGTAAGTAGTAATAGAAGAACCAGAAGTAGAATTGTTAGAAAAAATAAAAAAAGCTAGGAGTAAGGATAAGGATATAGTTAGAATAGTAGAGGAGATAAAGAGAGCAAAGGTAAAGGAATTAAGGGGAAATAAATGGAAAATAGAAAGAGAGCTGGTGTTAAAGGAAGGAAAGATGTATGTGCCAAGAGATGAAGAATTGAGAGTGGAAGTAATCCGGTTGCATCATAATGTACTGGCAGCAGGACATGGGGAAGATAGAAGATAGTAGAGTTAGTAACAAGAAACTATTGGTGGCCCAGAGTAACAAAAGATGTTGGAAGATATGTGAAAGAGTGTGATTTATACCAGAGGATGAAGAATAGGATAGAGGAGCCAGCAGGTAAATTAAAGTTGAGTGAGGTGCCAGAAAAGCTGTGAACATACCTAACAGTAGACTTTATTACAAAGCTACCAGTAGTAGCAGAGAAGGATGCAATCCTGGTGGTGTGCGATAGGTTGTCCAAAATAACGCACTTTATAGCAACAATAGAAGAAATATTGGCAGAAGAATTGGCAAGGTTGTTCAGAGACAATGTATGAAAGTTGTATGGGTTACCAGAGAGTATAGTATCGGATAGGGAACCTCAGTTTGTGGCAGAACTGATGAAGGAGTTGAACAGGATGTTGGAAATAAAAATGAAGTTGTTAACAGTATTTCACCCACAGACAGATAGATAGATAAAATGAATGAATCAGGAGTTGGAGCAGTATCTGAGGTTTTTTGTGGAACATAGACAGAGGGATTAGCCAGAATGGTTGGTGACAGCCAAGTTTGCAGTGAACAATAAAACTTACATGGCAACTAAGGTTTCACCTTTCATGGCAAATTATGAAAGAGAATTGAGGATGGGAGGAGATATAAGGAAGAAAGGAAAAATGGAAAGTGCAACGGAATTTGTAGAGAAAATGAAGAAGGTATATAAGGAAGCGGAAGCAGCATTAAAGAAAATGCAAGAGGAGATGAAAAGGTATGTGGATTGAAGTAGGAAAGAAACAGAGGAATGGAAGAAGGAAGATAGAGTAATGCTAAGTACAAAAGACTTAGTATTTAAAGAAAGACCAGTATGAAAGTTGACAGAAAGATATGTGGGGCTGTATACTATAGAGAAAGTAGTATTGTTGAATGCAGTAAAGTTATGATTACCAAGTTCAATGAGAATTCATCCAGTAGTAAACATAAGCCAGATAGTATGGTATAAGGAACAAGTGGAGGTGGACAGAGTAGAGGAATGGGAAATAGAAAAAATATTAAATAAAAAGAAAATAAGAGGGATAGAGAAATACTTAGTACAATGGAAAGGGTTTATAGTGGAGCACAATTCTTGGGTAAAAAAGGAGGAGTTAGGAAATATAACAGCAGTGTTAGAAGATTTTGAAGGGAGAATAGAAGCAGAAATAAGAAGACAAAAGAAGCTGGATAGGGCAGAGGAACAAGACTTTAGGAGAGAATAGTTACCAGGAAAGTTTATGGCAAGAATGTTGTATGGATAGAACAATGGAAAATTCAAGGAGAAATATTTGAAGAAGTTAGAAAGGAATTGGAGAAGGTGGAAAGTAGTTTCTCTGGAGAAGAAACCTTAAGAGGGGGGTAATATCAAGTTCACAAATGGTAGACTTAGTTTTTCTCTATTTTACTTTTTATTTCATTTTATTTCCTTATTTTTCTATTTTTAGAACATAGGGTTAGGGTTAAGTCATGAGATGAGGAGAACAAAGTAGAAGATTCTAGAACAAATGATGTCATACAACATGGATACCACATGTTGATCTCATGTCCTACACATAGTCATTTAGGGTAGGGTGCACAGTAGTGAGCACAAACCATCAGTAGTAGTATATAAGATAAATTAGTTTGTAAAGGGATCTCTATTGAGTTCTCTTGTGTTACTCAATACAAGAGTTGTTCTTTTGTCCAACCTTAAGAATCTAAGTTCATAACATTCTTGGCTATAATATGGCTAAACTGCCAGCACTGAACCAACTATGCCAAAAGGCAATTTAACTGAAAGCTTATACTTTTAGCCAACTAGCAGTATTTATGCTGATTATGGGAACTTAGGTAAGCAGCAGGCTTACATTGGCTAGTTATTCTTTGAGCACTAGGTCTTTTGTACTTAATATTACTTTATCTTCCTTTTTCTATTCCTCAGCCTCCTTTCTTTCTTTATCTGCTTATTGTTTTATCTCCTTTTGTACTTTTATCAATGCTGCTCCTGCTTCTTTCTGAACCTTCTTCATTCTTTTCACAGACTCCATTACTTTCTCCACTTTTCCTTTTCTTCTAATATCTGCTCTCATCTTCAACTCACTTCTATAATTCACTATAAATGGAGATACTTTCACTGCTGAAACTGCAAACTCTACTGTTACTAACCATTCCAGCTTTTGGTTCATATGTTCAGTTTGTCCATCTACTTGTAGATGATTTCTTTGTCAATTTTACTATAAACTATGGCCTCTTATCTAATATTATACTCTCTAGTAACCCATGTAACTTCCATACATTATTCTTAAACAATCTTGCTAACTCTTCTGCTAATATTTCTCTTGTTGTTTTTATAAAATGAGCTATCTTAGACTATGGGCTCTCCCTCTTTCCAAAGCTATGTCATCTAGTCTAGTTATAACAATCTCTAAGACTATCAGGTTCCAAATGGCATCTTATTACAAGCTTTAAGATTTTTTCCTGTCTCATTTCATAAGGACTTTTTTGTTACAACTCAAGCTCAAGTATAAAAGCAAAAGATATATCTTGTATTAGGTTAATACAAGAGGACTTGATAGAGTTTCTAGTACAAAGTGTCCACTTTATATATATATCAGCTAGTGGTCTGTGCAAGACTAATACTAACCTACTCTAAAGGCCATGCATTATCTATAAGGTTAATATATGGTAAACATGTTGTATAATGTTATTGTTTCAGAATCTTCTATATTCTTTTATGTAACATGTATAACTAACTTGTGATGGCCATTATATCTTGTGACAGTTGTGATAGTCACATGTGATGTTACACTATAACACTAACCCAAAGTTCAAAATAAGAAAATAGATGAAATGAAGAATGAAAATGAGAAAGAAATAAAATAAAAACAAAGTCCACTATTTTCAACTTTGACATTTTTGCACTTGTTACAGCTTAAGGAAGTGTTTTATAATCTTTCTCAAGTTATAATCATTTTTTATGTATCAGGCCAGCTAAAGCAGTGCAAATGCTTCTCAAAGAAGTGCTAGTTGTTCCAGTATCTCAAGTGTTACAAACTCAAGACCTTAGGATTGGTCAAGTGAATGAACCTTGTATTAGGTTGACATCAGAGAACTCAATAGAGAACTCTGTATAAGATTGTCTATTTTATATACTAAACTATCATGGTCTATGCTACTTTTTTTCTAGCCTATCCTAAATGACCATGTGTTCACCTTAAGGTTAATATATATTACATATATTGTATAATATTATCCTTCTAGAACTTTCTATATTCTTTTCTGTAATCTCATGACTTGTGACCATGTCATCTGATGCAACTGATGTGTGACAGTGTGATTGTGACATCACTCTAACCCTAACCCTAGATCTGAATAAAGAAAATAAAAGAAAAAAGAAAAAGAAAGAGAATTTAAATAAAGAAGTTAGTATCCAAGCTTCATATATCTGACATCAAGAGTATTTAAGATGATGACCTATAAGCCTACAAGATAGCAGGTCCTAATTCTACTGGATTCTTCTGCTATAGAGATCATTGTGGCTAATGTTACTTTGGCAGTTGAGTCTTATAACAAGGGCTTAGTTGAGGCTTGCTCTAAATTCAAAGTAAAGTCTATATACAAGGTATAAGATAGTATATGTATTTATGTCTACCAACTCTGTTGCTTTAGCAGCAGAGCTAGAAGTGATTAAGTAGTGGCTGAAAAAAACTGCTAGTCTTAGTAAGACTACTGAGATAGAGTCTCACCTGTTTCAGTCTAAATCTTTTCTGAAAGTTTTGGATGTTCCCTACTAGGACTTTAATACCTCCTTGCCTATTACTTCTGCCTAGGTGGTAGTAGCTCTTTATAGCTCTCTTCTCTTTGAAAATATCATATTAGTATCTCTACTGTTATAAGACGAGAGTGTGGACAGACTTTAGACTAAGGTTAGGGTTAGGATAGTAATAATTATTAGTTTACAACGGACATAGGGTTAGAAGATAGGCACATGACCTGGAAGTCATGTGATAAAGGCTAGAGTAGTCTAGAGCGGTTTAGAAGGACTTAGAGTCTAGAAGGATCGGGAAGAGTCTAGAAGGAGTTAGGGTTAGGAGTGATGTCAAGGGACATGGGTTCCTCATGGTGTACACATGGTGTGCACATGTATAGCGGAGATTAAAGGTATGACGTCAGGGCACATGTAGAAAGCATAGTGGCCTTAAGATAGACACATGGAGGATGAGTAATGGACATGAGGTAGAGGCATGGACTTAAGGGCCAGATAGATATTGTTGTAGCACAGACCATGATGTAGTAGTATAAATAGAGGAGCAATGCAGCAAGGGCTCCTTGTCGAGTTCTCTTGTAATTCCCCCATTTGTTACTTGATAGCCTATTGGAGAGCTTTGCTAGTTGTGAGATCATTTGTCCTTGAGTGACGAGTGGTTGCTACAACATCTACCTTGTATTATAAAGATATCTTCTAGCTGTCATATCCTGATCTGGCTATATTTGTTCCAACTCACAAATAATGCCTTTCTCTTATTCACACACACTCTAAGCCCTTCCAGTACAGATCACTTGTCTCTATTCCATCTTGGACATCCTTGTTAGACTCTTACTAACTCTATGAGTTTCCATCTCTGATATCTAAGAATTACTAGTAACCAGAATAATACTTAGCAGTCTCCATTTTAGATAACTACTTTTTAATTTTTAATTTTTAAATCAACAATTTATTACATAAGGTGTGAAGGCAGTCTATGGTAGCTACTTTGTAACTACTTATATAGAGACTAACTAAAAGAAAAAGAAAAAAGAAAAAGAAAAGAAGTTTACATAAAACAAGTAGAGAAAACTACTATGTTAAGTGATATCTTCATAGAAAAAGACATTAGGGTTAAACTCAAGAAAGGCTACGAAGTGGCTTAGTGTAGACCTTGACAGATTCCAATATTTGTTATATCTTCTGCAATCATGGAGGATATGATATCTTATTTTGATTGGGTATACTCTGCATGGACAACTAAAGTCTTTCCTTAGAAAGAGCTTTAGATGGTATTCACCTATAGGTGTGTGACTTGTAATTACTCTTGTAGCTCTTGTACATAGTAAATTTGAATGATTGAAATGCTTAATCTATGATCCTCCTTTAATGTATAAAGGTTTGATAGTATGGAGTTTGTTATTTAACAGGTCAAGGAAATGATTACCCTTGAGATCCAATACTTGGAAAGTCATTTGCTAATTTTTTATGATGTTATTACATTATTCTTTCTTATTGAAATCCTATAACTCTTTATAAGGAAATAATAGAAAAAGTTTGAATTTCTTTATATCTTTATCAACTGAATAATAATAGGGCCAATTGTCTTTACTGTTACAACTCAAAGACCTTAGAGTGGGTCAATGAATGTTATAAGATAAGTGTGTGGACAGACTTTAGGATTAGGGTTAGTAGACAGAAATAGGACAGTAATTATTATTAGTCTATAACAGAGAAAGAGCACATGACCTGGAAGTCATGTGACAGAGTCTAGAATGGTCTAGAAGGATTGAGAGAAGTCTAGATCAGAGTTAGGGTTAAAAATAACATCAAGGAACAATGGTTCCTCATGGTGATGGAGATTAAAGAGTATGACATCAGGGCACATGGATATGGCATGGTGGCCTTGAAGTAGAAGTATGGTGGATGGACATGAGGTAGACACATTGTTGTAGCATAGACCATATTGTATTTATATAAATAGAGGAGCAATGCAGTGAGGGCTCTTTATCGAGTTCTCTTATAATCCCCACTACTAGATAGCCCATTAGAGAGCTTTGCTGAAGTCAGCATATTACAAGTGCTGTTCCAGCAAGTGGTTGCTACAATACCTACCCTAAATGACTATGTGTAGGACATGAGGTCAACATGTGATATCCATATTATATGACATCATTTGTTCTAGAACCTTTTATTTTGTTCTCCTCATCTTATAACTTAACCCTAACCCTATGTTCTAAAAATAGAAAAATAAGGAAATAAAACAAAATAAAAATAAAAAGTAAAATAGAGAAAAACTAAGTTCACCATTTGTGAACTTGACAAAGAAGTTAACAGAGAGATATATAGAGTCTTATGCAATAGAAGAAATTATATCAGCAAATACAGTAAAGTTAAAACTGACAGCCTCTATAAAGATTCACCTAATGGTAAATGTTAGTTAAGTAGTAAGATATAGAGAACTGATGATAGGACAGAAGGTAGAAAAAACAAAACTAGAAAGAATTGAGAAGTAGGAAGTTGAAAAAATACTAAATAAAAATAAGATAAGTTGTGAAGTATTTGATATGACAGAAGAGATTTACAGTAGAAAATGATATGTAGGAGAAGAAAGACTTTGAGAATGCAAAGAAAACAGTGGTGGAATTCAAGAAAAAGCTGAGTATAAAAGTTAGAACACAAGAAAAATTAGATATAGCAAAAGAGTGAGATTTCAGAAGGAAAGAGTTATCAGAGAAGTACACAGCAAAAATGTTGTATGGGTGGGATAATGGAAAGTTTGAGGAAGAATATTTAAAGAAACTGGTGAAAATGAGAGTCAGTTTCTCTGGAGAAGAAACCTTGAAAAGAAAATAATATCAGAATTGAAGACAATAGACTCTGTTTATTTTATTTTCCTTTTTCTTTTTCATTTTCACTTCATTTATTTTCTTATTTTGGAATTCAGGGTTAGGGTTTAGCATAACATCACACATGTCAGAATTGTAAACAATGAACTTAGTTTCATTTTATTTTTCCTTATTTTAAACTTAGATAGAAGATATGATGTAATGTTATATATGATAGTCACACAAGTCACAAATCATGACACCTGTCACAGAGTTATTACATATGTCACTGTCACTGTCACACAATCATTTAATATAAATAAAGATATAAAAGATTTTGGAATAGATGATATTATATAACATAGCAATAATATATTAGCCTTATGGAAAGCACATGTACTTTAGAGTAGGTTAGTTGTAGTGTGCACACAGACTACAGTCTGTAGTATATAAGATAGACTATCTTGTACTTAGAATTCTATTGAGTTCTTTTATGTTACTCAATATAAAAGTTATCTTTTGCCCTTACTCAAAGACTCAAGTTATAATATTAGAACTCAATATCCTTTCCTGAGGCTGTTCAACACAGAGCCCTCTCAAGTCTTTACTCTTTTACCATCCTTGGCTGAAGGTAATACTATCTTTAGTCAAGAAGATTTGCTAGACTCTAAGCATAAGAAATATACTAGTCAAGCTTTCTCTGCTTGATTGTTTATTTTGCATCAAAGCCTACTAGTACTTGATAGATGTAACAACCTTGTGTGGATGTATTCTGTACATTTTTCCAGTATTAGCTCTGTGCTGTTGGTTCTTTTGTAGCTAGTACATGCAAGAAAACAGCTGTCAAGATCGTTGACAGTGGACTTTATTTTATTTTCCCTTTTCTTTTTATTTTACTTTTCTTTTCCTTTTCCTTTTTAATTTTCTATTTTTAGAACAACTCAGGTTATGGTTTATCAGTCACGCTGTCACATCAGTCACAAATTGATGGCGTAGTCACAAGACTGATCACAGGACTTGGAAGAATGAAGTAGAAGGTTCTAGAACAAAGTGATGTCATACAGCATGGATAACACATGCTGGCCTCATGTTATACTCATGGTCATTTAGGGTAGGGTGCACAGTAGCTAGCACAGACCATGGGTAATAAGTATATAAGGTAGACTACTTTGTATTAGGAACTCTATCAAGTTCTCTTGTGTCACTCAATACAAGAGTTAGTTCATTGCTTAAAACCCTTGAGCTTTGAATCATAACAACAGCAGGTATTCTTAAGACCTTGTCTAGAGTAGAACAATCTTCTTACACCAAAATTAAATATTTTTCCCTTAAGACAGCAGTCAATAGTTAAAGTAGTCAGTAGAAAATTGTAAGGTGAGACAAGAAGAAAGCCTACTAACACTTACAGAAATTACTTCAATTTTAGAATATAAGTCTAAGAGTGAGACCAACACTAGCATATCTCCTTTATCTTTATATACTTTTTTATCCCCAACATTACCACCATTATCATTATCACTATCACTAATTGATTTCCCCACTTCCTATAACAACATAAGTCAACTCAATGTCAACCAACTCTTAGAGCAGATAAGGATACAGTAGGAGTAGATAACAGCACTACAAGCAATTATTGCAGACAGAGAGAGAGTAAGGAGATCCAACATAGGATCCTATATAAAGATAGCCAAGTCATCTATGTTTAGTGGAGAAACAAACAAAGTCACAGTGTTTATAACAGTATGCAGACTATATTTAAGAATAAGGATGAGAAAAGCATTAGTAAAAGAACAGATTCAATAAGTATTATCATATGTGCAAGGGAAATCAGCTGATGTGTGAAAGGAGAATCTGTTAGAGAACTTGGAATCAGAGAAAGTAGAATTTGAGTCAGCAGGAGAATTTTTGTTAGAGTTAAAAAAGGAGTGAGAAGAAGAAGATAAGAATTTTGTCAAAGTAGCAGAGCTTAAGAAGGTAGAACAAAGAGAAAAGACAATAGAGAAGTTTTTTTAAGAATTCAGAAGGGTAGCTAAAGAGAGCAGATATAAAGAAAGAGTATTGGTAAAAAAGTTTAAGAGAGAGATGAATAGGGTAATAAGGAGAAAGTTGATGGAGGTAGAAAGACCTCCAACCAGTATTAAGCAGTGGTATGAATGTACCACTAATTTAGATAAACATTGGAGAGAGTAGGAGGAAAAGAAAGAAAATAAGAGGCTTAACACCAAGAGCAAATAATGGTAGAGTACAAAGACAACAATTGCACCAATCCTAGGTCTAGCCTAAAAAGTAGAAAGTCTAATGGCAGGTGCTGGCAGGATTTGCTCTGATAAAAGGAGTGAAGAGAATAAATACAGTAGTGGTCAGAAACTCCTTACAAGAACAAGTAGAGAGAGAGAAAAGAATGAGGAGAAATCTTTATGTGATAAATATAGATAGAAGAAGGAATCACTACAGTTGTGGAGGATTTGGCCATCTAGCAAGGAATTGTAGAAGTTGGGGTATAGTGGTCCAAGGAAGAAGGATGGAGTATAGGAACAATATAAACAATAGAAACAATTTAAAAGAAAAGGAGAGTCTGATAATCCTTAACTAGACTCTTACAATAGATTCAATGTACTAGCTACTTGTGTAATATTCCATATTGAGAGGAATCCATAAGAACAAAAGATAGAAAGACAATTTTGAAGGAGAAAAGAATGAAAAGTAAAGAAAAACCAGTAAAAGTAAGAAAAATAAAGGAAGAGGAATTATTGAGGGAGGTAACAGTAAAGATTTGGTTGGAGAGAATAAATACACAAGAAGGAATAACAATAGAAGTATTGTTGGATAGTAGGGCAACAGAATTGGTAATAAGCTCAGAGTTTGTAAGAAAATTTAAGTTGAAGAAAATTAAAAGACCTATTTATATGAGAAATATAAATGGAACATTCAACAGGAAATGGCTGATATAACATACTGTGGAGGTTAATATTTATTATCAATGTCAAAATTGAAGACAGTGAACTCTATTTTATTTTCTTTTTCTTTCTTATTTTTATTTTCTTTCCCATTTATTTTCTATTTTGGACTTAGAGTTAGGAGTTAGTATGACATCACATATAATGGTCACAAACTATCACACAACATGACTTTGGTGTCACACATCAGTCACAATTTATAGTCACACAATTACATATTATAATAGAACATCATAGAAAGTCTTAGAAAAAAACATCATATAGTATATTCTATATATGTTGACCTTGAGTATAATATATAACTCTTTAGGGTAGGCTAATGGTAGTATAGCACAGACCAGTAATCTAGCATATATAAGGTAAACAGTTTTATACTAGAAACTCTATCAAGTTCTCTTATATTAACCCTAATATAAGATTCTTTCTCTTGACTCACTCTAAATTCTTAAGTTTGTAACATTAGAACTTGATTTCCTTACTCAGAGACTACCCAACACAGTACCTTCTCATTATTTATTCTTACTCTCTCATCATTCTCAACTAAGAGCAACATTACTCTCTAGTCAAGAAGAAATAGCTGGACCCAAGGCTTAAGTGATGTACTAGCTAAGCAAAGAAAGTCTAGTTATTTATTTTGTATCAAAACCTACTAACACTTAGTAGACATAAAATCTTATATAAGTATAGTAGTTAGTCTTTTATATAATAGCCTTATGCTACTAGTCCCTTTGTGATCAGAACAGTAGTCAATAGTCAAGATAGTCAGTAGACAGTATAAGATAGGACTTGAAGAGGGCTCACTGTTATGGTCTTAAGTTCTTAGGGTTGAACAAAAGATTAACTTTTATATATGAGTAACATAAGAAAACTCGATAAAGATCTCTTTACAAACTAGTCTACCTTATATACTACTACTAATGATCTATACTCACTACTGTACACCCTACCCTAAACAACCATATATAGAACATGAGGCCAATATGTGGTGTTCATATTGTATGACGTCATCTGTTCTAGAA
>JAJOHK020001518.1:0-13083 GCA_022457215.2 Leucocoprinus gongylophorus | reverse complement strand
TCAGCCTTGCTGGGGAAGTCCCAGAAGTCAATCCTATAGCCATGGCCTTAAGAAAAGAACAGCCTAAGTGCAGAGCAGACAGCCAAAGAGTGGGCTTGTCCAGGGTACACAGAGGGGTCTACTGCTCATCTAGCAGATCCTAGTGAGTCAGTGATGAGAATAATGCATTCAATGGCCATGCTAGTAGCCTTGGCAATGTCCAGTCTTATGGCAAACAGCTTAGCATCAGAAGCAGTTGTTCTACCAGCTGGGGCCTTGGGGGATGATACCTGTTGGCCCAGATTCCAGATATGCACAGCAGAGACAGCCTGCATGTGTCTAGAGGGTATAACACTTGCATCAGTGACAACCACAAGAGTAGAAGAAGAAAAAGAAGCCTCAAGACAAAGTCGGTCAAGAGACTGTAGGTGAGTTTTGCAATCACTGAGGCTTGAGCGATTGCAGGGGTGGAAGGAGATGCGATTAGGGAAGCTGTCTAGCAGCCTGCAACCTGGGATGGCCTCAGCATGTAAAGGATCGAAGCATTCTATAAGATTAAGCAGAGAAGCTTCAGTATCCAAGAGAGGGCCTTTCAAACGAGCACACTGGGTGTCATTTAAAAGAGCAAGGGACTGTAGGTGAGGAGGAGTGCCCTTGGAGTATTTGGCACTAAGTAGAAATATCAGTGCATGTTAGGAAGGAAGAGTAGCAGTCCTGAGACAGGACCTCTTTACCAGCTTCTTGAGATAAAGATGAATGGGAATAAGACCTGCCAGAGCCTCAATTCTACCAGTGGGAGAGGTGCAAAATGCACTAAGGATTCAAAGAGCAGCCTTACACTACATAGCTGCTAGAAGTGATACCTGGGCCTTGGTAGAAGCTCTAGCAAAGAACCATAGTCTAAAGCTATAAGTAGCAATAGGAACAATACAGGAGTGATAAAAAAGGTATTTCTGAAGTAGAAGAAAGCCTCTAGATAAATTTCCAAGCATTCCCATCACTTTTACCATTGAAAGTGCCTTGGTGGAGTAGTACCAAACATATTCCTTGAAGAACAGGCATCGATCGAAGTAGAATCCCAAGTATCTCCAGTATGTCTTGGACTTGAGAGTAGGGGCACCTATAGCTGAGAGATCCAGCTCTGGGTTTGAGTCATTATATACTCTAGAAAAGTGAAGGTTCTCAAACTTGTTATGCTCTATAACCAAGCCAAATATTACCATCAAGTCTGTAACTATTCTATAGCTATTATAAAGCTCTAGCAGGGTTTTATTATACATTTTTTCCTGAGAGATAAGAAGACCATCATCTACAAATGAAAAAATACAAGTATCTAGATTGAGAGTCTGAGCTTTATGTTCAAAAATACAAATAAAAGGAGCAATATAAAGTGCAAAAAGAATAAGAAACAATGCGAAACCTTGCTCCACACCTATATCTGTATCACAGGCTCCAGAAAGAAATGAATTCTAAGAATATTGAGTAGATCTATCCATAAGATAGTCAGAAAAGAAGTCTACAATGCAATTTGCAAAACCAAAGTGACTGAGAATTAAAGTAAGCATGCTATGATTCAAAGAAGGAAAGAATTGAGTGATATCAAATGCAATAATACTTGTTTTAAGACCCTTGGCCCAGCCAGCTCGGACCAAATGAGTCAGAAATACACCAGCATCCTCAGTAGACCATTGGGCCACACCTCCTAGCTGGTTGGGATGAAGAATGCCATACTTGACAGTATCAAACTGAAGTCATCTAGCAATCATCTTTTCAATAAGCTTGCCCAGTGTGTTGAGCAGAACAATAGGCCTAAAGGCCTTGGAGGTATCATAAGCAGGCTTGCCTGGCTTGGGTATAATAACAGAAACCAACTTCTTGAAATGTCTGGACCAGTGGTGAAGCAATAGACAGGCATTGGCTAAAGAGAGAATGTCTACAGCACAGGTGTTGTTGGCTAAGATAACCTTGAGATACTGCCAGGTAATATGGTCAGGACCTGGGGCAGAGACATTGGAGCAGACCTTAAGTGCTTCCTGTATCTCTAATAGGGAAAAGGGCATCCAGGAGCAAGTGGCCTGGCTGAGGATCTCATCTAGGACAGAGAGGTTCACAGAACAATTAGCTGCAGCATTGTAAGACTGGTGGAGTGCTCTCTACAAGTCAGGAAGATTATTAGCTTGTTAGTAGATGCTATTTCAGCAATCCTATTGTCAAAAAATTGTCTTTTGGCCTGTCTAGTAGTAGACCGAAATGAGGACCAGTCTGACCGTTCCCCAGTTCGCCTATAAGTCTCCAGTGCAGTTCTACACTCGTTGTTCCACCACTCATTAGAGCGAGAGGTCACAGTAATTCTCTTGGCATAAGTAGCCCAGCAGTCAGCAAAGAGTCCAGAGATTGCCTCAGAGAGCATGTCAAGACCAGTAACAGAGTCCAGAGCAGAGAAGTCAAGTTGAGAGAGCCCTTCACTCACAGAGAGTAGAAAAGCCGCTTCTTCTTCACTGTCTTGTTTTAAAACTTTCTTATGCACCTGGATATTTTCTAAAGCAATAAGGAGGTCAACTATGAGAGGAGCATGGTATGAGGGTCGTCTAAGATCAGGCTCAATGCAGTGGGTGACCTAAGCACAGTTTATGCCTAACAAAATAAGGTCAATGACAGAGTTAGCATGACTACTAATGTCTGAGTAGTGGGTAGGGACAGAGAGTACTGGAAGTGAGCACACAAGGCTGTAAGAGTCTATTAGATCTCTCAGAGACTGGCCAGCAACAGGATGTAATAAAACAGAAGAGTCCCATTCAGTATCTCTAATATTAAAGTCCCTACCTATATACAACAAGTTGTGGATGTTCAGAGCTTCCCTGGATAGGAGATCGACTGCTGTATGAAGGTTATCTGAGTAGACATTCATAAGAAACTAGCATCTGCCCCTGTTGAAAAAGGACAGAAGCTGGATGTCTCTATGGTTGACTATGTCTCTCC
Source organism: Leucocoprinus gongylophorus (assembly GCA_022457215.2). NCBI lineage: Eukaryota > Fungi > Basidiomycota > Agaricomycetes > Agaricales > Agaricaceae > Leucocoprinus > Leucocoprinus gongylophorus. Next base: position 10,125 of record JAJOHK020001518.1, on the reverse strand, counting down.
TGAGAGCAAAGCAAAGTCTAGATAGTCTAGAATAAATAAAACACATTACTCTGGGTGTCTGCTCAGAGTCCTGTGGAAATTGGACTACCTGAGTTTATTCTGGATGAATAGGAGCACCAATGACTTCCTGGCCACTAGGGCTTGAAGTAGAAGGTGCAAATTGAATAAAATTCCAGGAAGGTTCCTAGATGAATAGAATATCATACAAGTCTTTCTGAGACTCCAGAAGACTATCAACCAGCACATAATTCTTCTAAACATTCTGTAAATAAATACGGAATATGTTAGTTATACCAAACATACTCAAAGACTACCACTACTAGGGCCATTGATAGTGCTGTGGTTTGCTTGTTCAGAGTGCACCTCAGCAGCTTTGTTAGAGTGCCACTGCTTGTCAAAGCAATGGCACCAGAAGGAACACTTGTTGTCACCAGCAGTGTAATCTCCCTTACAATTCAGACACTTGAAAGTGTGAGGGTAAGGTGTACCAGCTGCAGTCACCTCCCTAGGAGGGTTAGACTTGGAATTGGCCTTGCAACACCAAGCCAGCAGTCTGTAGTTCTCAACTCTATGAGGACCACCACATTTCTGACATTTAGTGCCTTGAGCATGACAGGCATGTGTAGAATGTCCCCAGTGCCAGCAATTGTGACACTGGGCTACTCCAGGGTGCATAGCAGTCCCTCTGACTGTAGCAGTATGATGCCCAAAATTAAATGAGCAGTTAATAAGTGTCTTACCCTTAGATCCCTTCTGAAAGTCCCAAATATCAATCCAGATAACAAATATGTCAGAGCTGGGTGAGGCCTTTATAATGCAAGGTATAAAGGCCAATGTGACACCCTTAAATAAAGGAGAGCTAGAAAGAGCTTCTGCCACCTGGGCAGGAGTAATAGGAAGAGATGACTTGGAATCCAAATAAGGGATACCTAAGACCTTCAAAAAGGACTTGGATTGAGGCAAGTAAGGCTCTACCTCAGTAACCTCACCAAGACCAGCAGTTTTCTTCAACCACTGCTTAATAACTTCCAGCTCTGCTACAGAGGCAACAGAGTTGGTAGACATAGACACACCATCCCATGCCTTGCGCACTGACTCAACCCTAAGCTTAGAGTGAGCACTGACCAAGCCCTTGTTACAGAACTCAACTGCCAAAGCAGCAGCTGGAGTAAGTGGTATTAAGACTTGTTGTCATTTTAAGTATTCTTGAGATAGCAGAATGACTGGGGCTTCCTTGAGAGGCCCTTGCAACATCTATGCTCGCCTAGTGCATAGAAATAATAGTAGCTTGAGGAAGATTAGGAAATACCTCCTTAAGCTGAAGTAATCACAGAAAGTTCTCATGAGATGAGGTAAGAGGAAATTTGGGACTAAAAATGTTTGCTTTTGCAGCCTGAGCAAATAATTTGGCCTTGGGCTTAGGCTTAGAGACCAAAGGGACTGGTGAAGGCCTATTTTGAAGCTGAGCAGACTTAGGGATTGTTACAGCTACTACAGCTGAAAAAGAGTGAGTAGTAGCTGGTTTTGAAGCTGCACTAGCAGTTACTGCTTTTGGGGCAGGGGGAGCTCTTGAAACAAGTGGAATCTTGTTCCTAGAGTTAGTAGAAGGATATCAAGAATAAAGGAAGCAGACTTAACACTTTTCTATTTTCTTTTCGATTTATTTTCTTTTATTCTATTTTTAGAACTAGGGTTAGGGTTAGAGTGACAAGATCATGCTATCACACAGTGGGTCACATCACATGATACATGGAAGGATGTAAAAGGTTTTAAAAGGATAATGTTATACAATGTGATATATGTGGACCTTAAGACATACACATAGTCATTTAGGGTAGGCTATAAATAGCTCACACAGACCATTAGGTATTTGTATATAAGGTAGACAATCCTGTACAGAGTTCTCTATTAAGTTCTCTTATGTTAACCCAATATAAGATTCATTCTCTTAACTAACTCTAAGGTTTTGAGTTTGTAACATTAGAACTTAATTTCTTTCTCTTGGGACCGTCCAACACAAGACCTTCCCTACTTTTACTCTTACTCTATCATCATCTTCAATAGTGAGCAACACAGCTCTCTTATCAAGAAGAATAGCTGGACCCTAGGTTTAAGAGGTATACCAACTAGAAGAAGGAATCCTAGTTGTTTTGTTGTACTAAAGCCCACTAGTGCAGTGAAACATATTACCCTGTGTGAACGTGTTAGTTAGTCTTCACATAGAAGCCTCATGCTACAGTGTTCTCTTGTGACTTGTACATGTAGAGGAGCAACATTATCTATTAAAGAAGCATCTAGAGTAGAGATTCTCTGCTTAGGGATATTAGCCAGTATTTTTTAGGGCAGTAGTCAGTAGTTTAGGTAGTCAGTAGGAAGTGTGAGGTGGGACAAGAAGAGGGCCCACTAGCACATACAGAGAAAAATATTGGAGTCAGAATACAAGTCAGAGACTGAGTCTAGCGCAGAATCGGTTCTTTTAGCTCAAAGAGCACAACCAACTCTACTGCCTCTCACCCCACTATCACCACCATATGATATAAGTCAACCAGACTATCCTGCTATCATTAGGCAGTTATAAGAGCAGATTACAACATTAACAGCACAAGTGGGAGGAGCAGCAGAAAGAGGAGTTGGAGGGGGTGTATCAGCAGCTACTGAGGTGGCAAAACCACAAACTTTTGACGGAACACTGTTGAAAGTTTCTGGGTTCATAGGAGCATGCAATTTATATATGAAAATGAGATTGAGGAAGTCATCAGTGGAGGAACAAATCCAATGGATATTATCATATATTCAGGGTGGATCAACAGATATTTGGAAAGCAAACGTTATGGAAGAATTAAAGACAGGAGAAATAGAGTTTGAGTCAGCAGGGGAATTTCTGGCAGAGATAAAGAAAGAATTCGGAAGAGGAGATGAAGAATTAGTGAAGGTAGCAGAACTAAAGAAGATTGAACAAGGAGAAAGGACGATAGAAGAGTTTGTGCAAAATTTCAAAAGAACAGTGAGAAGAAGCGGTTATAAAGAATGCCCACTAATTGAAGAATTCAAACAGAGCATAAACAGAAGCATCAAGAGGAAGTTGATAGAAGCAGAGAACCAACTTAGCTCAATCAAGCAATGGTTCAAGAGGGCAATTGCCCTAGATCATAATTGGAGAGAGAGTAGAAGAGAAGAGAAGAGATTGAGAGGAAGAAAAGAGATCAATGGAGTACTGGTTCCAAGGTCAAATCAGCAAGGGGTACTTGGGCAAGCATTGATATAGCTTCAGGTTTGGCCAAGGAGGCAAGAGATGCCTTAACAGCAGGTTCCTATAGGACCTGCTCTAATGAAAGGTGTGAAAAGAACAAACACAGCTATGGTGACCCCTCAACAGAGGACAGGGTTTCCTCAAAGGAACCCATATGCTATGGATGTGGATAGAAGAGAAAACAGGAATTGTTATGTATGTGGGAGATTTGGACATTTGGCAAGAAATTATAGGAACAGAGGAATGACAAACAGAAGGATGGAGGTAAACCAGGACATTAACAGTAATTTAAATGGGGAAGAAGATCTAGAGAGTCCCAACTAGATCTTAGAAATAGTAACAGATTTGCAATGCTCTCTAGAGTAGTAGAAAATACATCTATATATGATCTAAACAAAGGAAACCTCTTGAAAGAAGTAACAGTGAAAATTGGTTTGGAGAGAATTGACACACAGGAAGAAATTATGGTAGAAGCCTTGTTGGACAACAGTGCAACAGGATTAGTGATAAGTTCAGAATTTGCAAGAAAACAGGGATTCAAGCTAAAAAAGTTGGACAGGCCCATGTATGTAAGAAATGTAGATGGTTCGCTCAATAAGAAGAGACCAATCGAGCATACAGTAGAGATAAACATCTACTACCAAGGGTACAGAGAGAGAACAGAGATAGATGTAATTAGAGGACAGAAGTGGATGGTGATCTTGGGAATACTTTGGCTAGCTCATCATAATCCTGAGATTGACTGGAGAACAGGAGAAGTTAAGATGACAAGGTGTCTAGAGAAATGTAGGAAGCAGTGGAGATCAAAGCAGAGAAAACTGGAATGGCAAAAACAAAAAGAGAAAGAGGCAAAAGAAGAAGTAGAAAAAAAGAGAGAAGAAAAAGCAGAAGAACAAAAGAAAAGAAAACAAAAGAGGTAAAAGACAATAGAGGTAAAAAGAATAGCTGAAGAATAGGAAATTTGGGATGAGGAAGAAGAAACAGTAAAGTCAGAAGCAGAGGCGAAGAAGTTGGTTCCAGAACAATTTCATAGGTAAATTAAGATATTCAGTAAGAAACAGTCGGAGAGAATGCCTACATGGAAAATTTGGAATCATGTGATCAATATGAAGGAAGAATTTGTGCCAAGGAAGGGGAAGGTATATCCATTGTCAAGAAAAAAAAAAGAGGAGGTGCATGAGTTTATCCAAGAACAACTGAAAAAAGAGTACATTAGACCCTTGAAGTTACCTCAAATAGCATCTGTATTTTTCGTAGGAAAGAAAGATGGTAAGAAGAGGATGGTTCAGGACTATAGATATTTAAATGAATGGATGATTAAGAACAATTATCCTTTGCCTTTAATATTGGATGTAGTAGAAAATATTGGCATGAAAAAAGTATTTACAAAAATGGACTTGAGATAGAGTTATAATAATGTATGGATAAAAGAGGGAGATGAGTGGAAGGCAGCTTTCACGATACCTGAGGGGTCATTTGAACTCACAGTCATATTCTTTAGACTAACAAATTCACCAGTGACTTTTCAAGTAATGATGAATGAGTTACTCAAAGACTTGATTAATACAGGAAAAGTGGCAGCTTTCATAGATAACATAATAGTAAGAACTGAGATGGAAGAAGGGCACAATAAAATAGTGGTGGAAATAATAAAAAGGTTAGAGGAGAACAATTTGTATGTAAAGCCGGAGAAGTGTAAATGAAAGGTTAGGGAAGTAGAGTTTCTAGGAGTTGTCATAGAACCGGAGGGGATAAAGATGGAGGAAGAAAAGATGAAAGGTGTTTTGGACTGGCCAACACCAAAGTATGTCAAGGATGTACAGAAGTTCTTAGGATTGGCAAACTATTATTGTTGATTTATTGAGGACTTTACATCCATAACAAGACCTTTACACAATATGGTTAAGAAGGATCAGAAGTGGGACTGGACAGAAAAACAGGAAAAGGCGTTTAGAGAGTTAAAGGAGAGGTTCACAAAAAAACCGGTGTTAGTGGCACCAGATTTAGATAAAAAAATAAGGATGGAAGTAGATACATTAAACTATGCTATGGAAAGAGTATTATCAATGGAGTGTGATAATGAATTATGGAGACCAGTGGTATTTTTATCTAAGTCATTGAATGAAACAGAGAGAAATTACGAAATTCATAATAAGAAAATGCTGGCGATTATTAGGGGGTTAGAAAACTAGAGATATCTGTTGGAAGACACATATTTCAAGTTTGAAATCTGGACAGATCACAAGAACCTGGAATACTTTATAAAAGCACAGAAGTTGAATCGCAGACAAGCCTAATGGGCACTTTACCTGTCAAAATTCGACTTTACTCTGAAACACATTTCAGGAATAAAAATAGGGAAAGCAGATAGACTTAGTAGGTGATCGGATTGAAAAGTAGAAGTAGAAAAGGACAATGACAACCAAGTATTTATAAAAAACAATTGGATTCATAGTTTAGAAGAAGTAGTAATAGAAAGACCTGAGGTAGATATAATAGAAAAGATAAAAAAAGCTAGGAGTAAGGACGAGAAGGTAGTTAGAATAGTAGAGGAGATGAAGAAGGCAAAAGTGAAGAAACTAAGAGGAGAGGAGTAGAAGATAGAAAGAGATCTAGTAATAAAAGAAGAAAAAATATATATACCAAAAGATATAGAGCTGAAAGTAAAAATAATCCGGTTATATTATGATGTGCTGATAGCAGGACATGAAGGACGATGGAAGACCATAGAGTTGGTAACAAGAAACTATTGGTGGCCAGGAATAATAAGAGATGTAGGAAAATATATGGAAGGATATAATTTGTGTTAGAGAATGAAGAATAGGACAGAGAAAGTAACAAAGAAATTAAAGTTAAGCGAGGTACCAGAGAAGCCATAGGCTCATCTAACAGTAGACTTCATCACGAAGTTACTGGTAGTAGCTGGCAAAGATGCAATCCTAGTAGTCTACAATAAGTTGTCCAAGATAACGTATTTTGTAACAACTACAGAAGAAACGTCAGCAGAGGAATTAGTGAGGTTGTTTAGAGATAATGTATGGAAGTTGCATGGTTTACCAGAGAGCATAGTGTTATGGTTAGCATCAGCAGAGTTTGTAGTGAACAACAAACCTCACACTGCAACCAAGACTTCATGGCCAACTATGGAAGAGAATTGAGAATGGGGGGAGATATAAGAAAAAGAGGAAAAGTAGAAAAAGCAACAGAGTTTGTGGAAAGGATGAAAAAAGTGCATGAGGAAGTAGGGGCAGCATTGAAGAAGGTGTAAGAAGATATGAAAAGGCAGGCAGATAGGAGAAGAAAAGAGACCAAAGATTAGAAGAAAGAAAATAGGGTATTTAGAGTGACAAGATCACACTGTCACACAGCAGGTCACATCACATGACACAGTCACAAGTCACATAATATATGGAAGGATATAGAAGGTTCTGGAAGGATAACATCATACAATGTATGATACACATGTGAACCTTAAGGTATATACATGGTCATTTAGGGTAGGCTATAAATAGCTCACATGGACCATTAGGTATTTGTATAAGATAGACAATCCTGTACAGAGTTCTCTATTGAGTTCTTTTGTGTTAACCCAATACAAGGTTCATTCTCTTAACCAACTCTAAGGTTATGAGTTTGTAACAGAGGAAGAAAAGACACTTTGGCCTTACCCTTGCCCTTTTTATTAGTAACCAGAGTAAAGGTGGCTTCTTCAGTCTCTGGTATATCAACATTCATCTCAACATCAAGAGAAGGGGTTAGAACAGGGTTAGGACTATACATAGTTCTCATAGCTTCTACCAGAGTAAGAGCCTTAGTCTGAGAGGAGATCTTAAAGTGATTCCAGCTAGACTCAGAAATTGCCTAGAGCAAATTCCAGACATAAGAGCCTACTCCCAAAATAGTAGGGAACTGCTCAATAGGGCACCCTCTAAGAGGATGCTGCATAATAAAACCTGTAAGACATTTAAGAGAGGTAGAGAACATCTTGGTATTGGTCTCCAAATGCCTAACATATCCAGACAGTGACAAAGCATGGTGCTTACCATCACAGAGCTCAGTATTGTGAGCAATGTTTTGATTTCCCAAATGGGAAGATGACTCAGCTGATCTATGGATCATATTAAGTGGTCCAAGTATAGGTGCTTGGGGCAGTTAGATGCTTTTTGGGACATTTTCAGCCTCAGAAACCATGTTGTTGCCCTCCTCAGCAGCAATCTGGTTGTTCCAGCTCATAGTAGATGCTTTCCCTTCAGGAAAAGCAGCAGAAAGTTTGAGAGAAGGTAGTTTTTTAAAGGAGAGTTTGCCTGTAATTATCCTTGGGGCAGTAGGTGTCTTAGGATTAGAGCCCATACTCTCCTCCTCACTTTCTCCTGAGGAAGATGAAGATAAAGCCTTAGAAGAAGGGTTCCTTGAGGCAGAAGAAGCAGAGACACTCCTAGAAGAGCGCCTTGCAATGCGACAAGTTTGGGGTCTTCTCCTTAAGTGAACTTGCTTACCAGCTCTAGAGCTAGCTCTGGAGACTCACTAATGCCTTTTGAACTATCCTGGAGACCAGGAGGAAGTATAGGATTTTTAATTAATTTATTCAGATTTTTTGAGTTAACCATAGTGGTGGTTAGAGGAAGAGAAGTATGATCTGGATGCTCCTTCAAGAAGTTAACAAAGTCCTAAACCAGTGGAGATAGGTCAATTAAGGGACTATGGGCAAACCTAGGGCAGTTTGCAAAGATGTGTCGTCATGTTTCCACCTGGCAATGGCCACACGGACACTGGGTGCACTCTGCAGGAAAAAAGTGCTATTTGTACTCCCCAATGGGAGCATGGTTGAGAATGGCTCTAGTTGTCCTAGCATATAATGTGACCGACTGGCCAATATAAGGGAGTCAACTACTACCTTTGGAGTAGCTAGGCTGTAGAAATCATTGATTCCTGTCTCTGAGAGGAAGGAAGTATTGACCTTGGACTGTGGGATGATTAAACAATGTTCTCCAAGTGTCTAGACAAGAAATAACACTTTTAGAGCGCAGAAAGTCGATGGAAGTTACTGGATGAGATCCAGCAGATACTCTGGTGTTAGTCACATTATTATGGACCAGCTGATGAAGGGACTACTTGGTCTTGCTAGGGCAGTCCCAGAAGTCAATCCTATAGCCATGGCTTTGAGAAAAGAACAGCTTAAGTGCAGAGCAGATAACCAAAGAGTGGGCTTTTCCAGGGTGCACAAAGAGATCTACTGCTCATCTAGCAGATCCTAGTGAGTCAGTGATGAGAATAATGCATTCAATAACCATGATAGTAGTCTTGGCAATGTCCAGTCTTATGGCAAACAGCTTAGCATCAGAAGCAGTTGTTCTACCAGCTGGGGCCTTGGAGGATGATACCTGTTGGCCCAGATTCCAGATATGCACAGCAAAGACAGCCTGCATGTGTCTAGAGGGTATAACACTTGTATTAGTAACAACTATAAGAGTAGAAGAGGAGGAAGAAGCCTTAAGACAAAGACGGTCAAGAGACTGTAGATAAGTATTGCAATCTCTAGAGCTTGAGTGATTGCAGGGATGGAAGGAGATGCAATCAGGGAAGCTGTCTAGCAGCCTGCAACCTGAGATGGCCTCAGCATGTAAGAGATTGAAATATTCTGTAAGATTAAGCAGAAAAGCTTCAGTATCTAAGAGAGGGCCTTTCAAACAAGTACACTGGGTATCATTTAAAAGAGCAAGGGACTGTGGGTGAGAAGGAGCACCCTTGGAGTGTTTGGCACTAAGTAAAGACATCAGCACATGTTGGGAGGGAAGAGTAGCAGCCTTAAGACAGCACCGCTTTACCAGCTTCTTGAGATGAAGATGAATTGGAATGAGACCTGCTAGAGCCTCAATTCTACCAGTGGGAGAGGTGCAAAATGCACCAAGGATCCAAAGAGCAGCCTTGCGCTGCATAGCTGCTAAAAGCGACACCTGGGCCTTGGTAGGAACCCCAGCAAAGAACCATAATCTAAAGCCATAAGTAGCAATAGGAACAATACAAGAGCAATAGAAGAGGCATTTCTGAAGTGGAAGAAAGCCTCTAGATGAATTTCTAGGCATTCCCATTGCTTTCACCGTTGAAAGTGCCTTGGTAGAATAGTACCAAACATGTTCTTTGACAACAACTTCTCTTTCTCTAACCACCACCATGGTTAACTCAAAAGATCCAAATAAATTAATTAAAAGCCCTACACTTCCTCCTGGTCTCCAGGATAGTTCAAATGGTATAGGTGAGTCTCCAGACTCTCTGAATTTACTCTCCAGAACCAGTTCTAGAGCTGGTAAGTAAGTTTACTCAAGAGGGAGATCCCAAACTCGTTGCATTGCAAGGTGCTCCTCTAGGAGTGTTTCTGCTTCTTTTGCCTCAAGGAACCCTTCTTCTAAGGCTTTATCTTCATCTTCCTCAGAAGAAAGTGAGGAGGAGAGTGTGGGTTCTGACCCCAAGACGCCTACTGCCCCAAGGGTAATTACAGGCAAACTTTCCTTTAAGAAACTGCCTCCTCTTAAACTTCCTACTGCTTTTCCTGAAGGGAAAGCATCTACTATGAGCTGGGATGACTAGGTTGCTGCTGAGGAGGGCAAAAACATGGTTTCTGGGGCTGAATATGTCCCAAAAAGCACCCAACTGCCCCAAGCCTCTATGCTTAGACTATTTAACATGATTCATAGATCAGCTGAGTCATCTTCCCTTTTGGGAAATCAAAACACACAATACTGAGCTCTGGGATGGTGAACACCATGCATTGTCACTGTCTGGATACTCTGGGCACTTGGAGACTGATACCAAGATGCTTTCTACTTCTCTTAAATGCCTTACAGGCTTTATTAAGCAGTACCCTCTTAGAAGGTGCC
>JAJOHK020001517.1:0-13086 GCA_022457215.2 Leucocoprinus gongylophorus | reverse complement strand
ATCACGAGACGTAGGAGAAGGAAGTAGAAGGTTCTGGAACAAAGTGACGTCATACAACATGGACACCACATGTTGGCCTCATGTAGTACTCATGGTCATTTAGGGTAGGGTGCACAGTAGTTAGCACAAACCATGGGGATTAGTATATAAGGTAAACTACTTTGTCTTAGGAACTCTATCGAGTTCTCTTGTGTTACTCAATACAAGAGTTGTTCTATTGCTTAACACTTTGAGCTTTAGACCATAACAATAAAGTATTGATTGTAACAAAACTACTAATACTAAAGCTGTTGTTACTCTCTTTTCTAGCTTTTCAAATGCTCCTTGTTCCTCTATGCTCTATTTCCACTCTCTTTTCCTAGTTAGTTCTGTAAGAAGTTTTGTAATATGAGCAAGATATAAGCAAATCCTTTGATAAAATGTTTGTAAAAGTTACAAAACCCTAAGAATTGTTGAATTTCTTGTTTATCTTTAGGTTCTAGCCATTTAGTTACTCCTTTAATCTTGGTTGTGTCGATTTCAACACTATCTTTAGAGATGATAACATCTAGGTAGTCAATCTTTGTCTTGTAAAACTAATACTTTTTTTTTTTTATGTAGTTACCCAACACAAAGAACTACTAAGGAATTGAACCCATAACCTCAAGTAGGTTTGAGGTAGGCATAATATATATGGACAGGGGTCTCTTCCACTATGCCATCTCTCCCCCAACTAATACTTTTTAGACTGTAATGTTAATTTGTTTCTTTCTAATATGGCAAGTATATAATCAATAATATTGTAGTTTTCTTCAATAGTCTTAGTAAAGATCAAAATGTTATCCATATAAACAATGACCTTTTCTGTGTTTATAAGTTCTCATAATGTAGAATCCATTATTAACTGAAAGATTGCTAGTGAGTTGTATAATCCAAAGTATATTACCAGGTGTTCAAATAACCCTCTATTTGTTCTGAAAGCTATCTTCTATTCATTACTCTCTCTAATTCTCACATTGTTGTACTCCCATTGAATATTGAGTTTGATAAAGTAGTTAACTTTTTTTATTTTATTAACTAATTTCTAAACTAAAGGTAAGGGATATTTGTTCTTGATCATGACTTCATTCAGTCATCAGTAGTCTTGTACTAGTCTTAAGGAGCTGTCTTTCTTAACAAAGAAAAAAGGTACTGTATATAGAAATTTTAAAGGTCAAATTCTTCCCGTTTTTAAATGTTTTTTGAGAAAATTATTGAGTTCTTGCTATTTCTTCACTGATAAGGGATAAGCTTTGCAGTCTCTTAGTAGGGCTTCTGGAATGATTTTGATGGTATGATTCCAAGTTCTTTGTAGTGGAAGTTCATTAAATGTTCTTTTGTTGAAGATAGTATTATAGTATTTCTAATACTGTTTGGGTATTCTCCTTTTAAACTCTATTTCTTCTTGTTGTTCTTTGTCTGTATTATCAGTGATATTTTTTCTTGTCCTTACCACTTTCTCTTCTTGTCTGATTGTCTCTTTCTTTAGGTTCACAAACAGTATTCTACCCAGCATATTATCAAAAGTTTCTTTTATCTCCTCTGATTCTTCTCTCTAATATATTCTTTAACAATGGGTATAACATCTTGCTAGTGATAATGTGAGTTCTCTCCAGTCAATAATAGGGTTATAATTTTGAAGCCAGTTATATTCCAGAAATAAATTTGTCTTTCTTATCACTGCAAAGTGAATTTATTCAGAGTGGTTTACAATTATTACAAAATGAGCTACTTACTGATTATGATACTTGAACTTAGATAACTTGATGATGATTCAGAGGTTTAGTATAAGAAGATAGTGATGATAAGTGATGAGTAGTATCAATAAGAATAATTAATGTTATTAAGTCTGAGATCTAATTCTCAGATATAGAGATATATATATACAAAAGAGTGATAGTCTGTGTGCAAGCTGTTTCCATCACATGATCAAAATTCATACCTAATGGAAGCTGTCATCTGTCATAGCAGCTATCAGGCTAATTTTAAAAGATAACTAATTATGTCACTACATTGATATGCTTATATCTCTATGAATACTTATTGCTTTTGAATATACCATATATCATTAGAAACAATTTGATAAGCATTTTCCAACACAAATTCAATTGTATAAATCCATCTAGCTGTTCATGAGATATCAGCTAATAAAGCTTTTATAGTTACCAATGGCCTGATATCTCAGTTGTTTGTTGTCACTTTTGTATATCCTATATATATACAGATAACACTTATTTGGGGCTTTCCAGAACAACTTAGTTTATGAAAATTTGTCTACTAGTTGTAAAAATACAAGCTAAATGGTATCATATTGAGTTTTATTTTGATAAAGTCAGTAATTATTCCTGCTTGGTTCTAAGTACTATCTACATTGTAGCATATGATAGAGCTTTTATACTTCTGGATATTGATTTTTCCTTTCTTGACAAATGTTTAGCTGATACAAGAGTTTGTATATCCTGAGTTAACTAATACTATTATGCTAAATTGTTCTATTGTGTCTATGGTTGAGAGTCAAGCTTTGATGTCTAGCTGTTGGCTTCTTATCTCCATAAGTCTTGAGAGCTGAGACTTCTTCCTGGTCTGTGAGTTAGTTCAGCTCCCAAATTCTTGTTATTAAACACTTGTTTTTATATAATTAGTAAGCTCAAGTTCTCAGGATTCCTACTATTTCTTCCTCACTTTCTTCACTAATTCTTTTTGCTATCCATTCTGCTAAAATTCCTTATTTCTAAGTAAATCAGGCTTTATTGTAAATGAACTTGTTAATGTATAGCTTCAAGTCTTTGATCATTGCTAATAGATGGGTATTTTGTTTGAGTAGTTCATAGAGTCTCTTACTCATTACTTGGAGAATTATGTTAACCTTCTTTAGAGTAATTTTAAGCTTTTTTTCTACAAAAACCCCTTTAAGACCAATCATGGTTCTTGCTTCTTATTTGTTCTTTAGTTTTAGTCTCTTTGTAACTGGTCTCTTCTATCTCTTGTCCTATAACTTCTAGTATATTTTGATAGTCTGTTTCTACAGAAATAGAAGAGTAGTCAAGAGAAATGTAATGGTAATCTGAGTTGGAATTGTAGTAGTAGTAGGGTTGATTGAAGTAGGATATTGACATGTGTGATATCAAAATGGTTTATTAGTCTCATTCTTATATTATAAAGCTCTTACAGACCAGTAGCTAGAAAAGCAAGATTTATTAGTAGCCAGACTAAGACTAAGGAGTTATATATATGATTGCTATTCTAAGTTTTGCATGACTCATGACATGATGTACACTTTTCTTCTCATACTAATGAAATTATAACAAATAGCTCTAGATAATCTTTTTTACAGGTGGTATTTTTTTTATTATACTTGTAAATTCTTATAGTAACTTCCTATTTTAAGTTGTACATGTAGAGAAATAGTACTTCTCTTAACTTAGTAGAGAAACAGATAAGTAGTTAGTAAACTCATACCAGTACAAGTTACTAAGCTAGATCAGTTAAATCTAGAGTAGGATATTTTAGAAATAATACTAATATTTGCTCCAAACTATTTCATAACAAAATATAGTTATCATGACCTGTTATATCTTGATCTGGTCACATTTGTTCCAATTCATAGATAATACTTCCTAATTTATCTACACTTTCAAACCTCTTTTAGAATGTATTACTTTTTTTATTCTACTTTGGACTTTCTTACTAGACTTCCTGACAACTTTATAGATTTCCATCCTGATATTCAAGAACTATCTAAAATTAGAATAACTTGCTTACAATCTTTATTCTTAAATACCTATTCTAGATAGAATACTTAGTATATAAACTAGTAGTTATACTAGAAACCTTATCCTGAAAATTGACCAAAACTGATACTATCTTCTAATATTAACAATGACATATCTTACTACTTTCTAGTAAACTTATTTTCCACAAATTTCCTTAAGTAACTCTTTGAAAATATATAACCCATGTAACTAGTAGATTTTTTTTTTATATCATCAATTTATTACATGGCGCACAAAGGCAGACCATGGTAGCTACTTTTGTAACTATGTACATAGGAAGCAGACTCAAAGGAAAATTTTTAAAAAGAAAAAGAAAAGGAAAAGGAAAGAAACAAGATATAAAAACTAATCAAAGAAGAAAGTAAGAAAAGAGAAAAGACTAAGATCTACTTAGACAGATAGATTAACTGTTTATAAATGCGAAGGCATTAGGATTAGTGATCAAGAACATAACAAAATAGCTCAGTGTATCTCTTCTTGGGTTCCAATACCCGTTAAATCTTTTACACTCATGAAGGATATGTCTCCTTGACTCGATAGGGTAGTTGTTACATGGGCACGAAAAGTCCATGTTTGGTAGAAATCTGAGGCAATATTCTCCAATAGGTGTGTGATTTGTGATAGCTCTAGTAGCTCGGGTACAAAGAGAGTTAGAGTGGCCGAGCGATTGAAGCCAGAGCCTGCCTTTGATGTATGACAGTTCGATAGGATTTAAATCATTGTCTAAGAGGTCCAGGAATTGATTTCCTTTACTATCTGATGCTCGGAACATCATTTTTCATTGTTTAATGATATCATCACTGTTGACTTTCTTGCAAAAATCCCATGAAGTCTTGCAAGGGTAAGAGGGAGTCGGGTAGAAAGATTTTGAATCTTTGTCAACATCGCAATGAAATCTCCACTTGAGGCGACTTGGACATTCCCAAAATTCTATAGTGTTGTCGGGATTAGAGTTGAAGAATTCTTGCAACTTGCGAAGAATTGCAATGGAGTGGAGTTGGTATGGATGGGAGTTGCTGTCGAAAATTTTCTTAGTGGTGTGAATGGAATCAGTTACGACGATGATCTTCGAGACATTTTCCTTAAAGCAGGCTTGGTTGATGCCACATCTGATGGCAAATAATTCAGCTTCAGTACTTGTAACAAACAAAGTGTAATGGACGGTTTTGGTGAGGGGACTATTCATTGAGTGAATGTGCGATACCGATGTAGCAATGTCATTCTTAATGCTAGCATCTGTAATCACAAGGGCTGTGTGAGGTGAAGAAGAGGTTTGTAGAACCATTTTGTCAAGTTCAAGAGCATGGTTGTTGATTTTCATTTTTTCTTTTCTGTTAACTAAGTTGAAAGAAAATCAATCAGAAAAATTGTTTATGATATGGTTTCCAGGAGAAAACTCAATGCTAATAGGAGAAAACGATGGAAAGATCTCAAGAGACTTGTTGTATGAGTCAGTGAGGTGACCTTTGGTTTGAGTTCTTTGTTGATTGGTTAGAGAACCAATCTTGTGTGGGTTTGATGTAGTGGACGATGGGGGGGAGTCATCCATAAGGCTTCTTATGATGTGGTTGCTCAGAAGTTTGAAAGGTCGGATTTGCAATCTTTTGGTGATTTTTTGCAGGTGGAACTTTATAGGGATAATTCCAGCGATGGCTTCAATTCCTGTGGAGGGTGAAGTTTTGAAGGCCCCCAGAATCCAGATGGCAGCTCTTCTCTGTATTTTGTTGAGAATTTTCATATGGTATGATAATGGAGCCTTGTTGTAGTACCATAGCTGAAATCCATAAAGCGCTATTGGGAGTATGCAACATCTGTAGAGTAGTCGCTTTTGAATAGGATTGATACCTCTTGATGAGTTTCCCAAAAGCTTCATACACTTGACTGTTGAGATAGCTTTGTTGGCGTAAAAATCGATGTGTTTGTGAAACGATAGTTTGCGATCAAAGATAAATCCCAGATATCTCCATGAGTCCTTGGGTCGCAAAATAGATCCTCCAATTGGGGAAAGGTCGAGAGGTGGAGGGTTAAAGACACCTTGGGATTGGCTAAAATGAAATATTTCAGTTTTCGAGTGTTCAATGACGAGTCTGAAATTGTCTAGTAATTTAGTGAGAACATTATAACTACAAAAAAGTTGGGAGTTAGAAATGTTAAAAGCAAGAGTACTTGAAGATTTCCCTTTGGACCACCCTGATCGGACTATGTGAGTGAGAGTGACACCAGCATCTGTGGTGGACTTGAATTTCAGGCCACCTAGCTGACTTGGGTGGATAAAGTCATTGCGCACAACTGTGAATTGAAGTCTTTCCACGATTACTTTCTCTATGAGTTTTCCTAGAGTATTGAGGAGGACTATTGGTCGGAACGCTTTTGGTTGGTCATATGAAGTTTTGTTCAGCTTGGGTATGATAACTGTAGATGACACCTTGAAGTAGTTCAGCCAGTATCCTAGGTTGATACAAGAATCAGCGATATTAATGATGTTGGTGAGACAATTATCATTTGCGACGATGATTTTTAGATGGCACCATGATAATTTGTCTGGGCCCAGTGCTGAAGAGTCGCTACACTTGTTGATTGCTGATTTGAATTTGGCTTTAGAGAATGAATTCCATTGCTGAGAGGGTTTGCGCTCAATTTCATTGAGAATGTTGAGGTCCACATGTCGATTAAGCATGGTGTTGAAAGAGCTGTGTAGTGCATTCCAAAGATTATCTAGAGTGGTACATGGTTGGTTGTTGTGGTAGATAGCTTCAATGGCCAGAAGTTTTCTACTCTTGATCCAGTTGAATAGTTCCCAGGGACCTCGACTTTTGTTTGCAACTTCTTGAATTTTGTCATCGAAGAAGGATTGTTTGGCGTCTTTGACTGAATTCTTGAACTTCTTCCAGTTCTCGAAACTTCTAGTCGATCTGTAATTGTCAAGGGATCTTTTGCAATCATCCAACCACCACTGTTTAGAATGTCTAGAAATTCTTGACCTTTTTGCATTTTTTGTCCAGGCCATATCTATGATTGATCCGAGCCGGTTGACTACTCGTTCAATTTCTTCTGTATCCACGATGTTGGATGTATTCAGATTCTTGAAGTTTGAGATAATATCTTGAACGAAAGCAGTTTCTTACTCGCTTTTTGGTGCTAAAGTGAGTTTCAATATTTGTATTATCTCTTCAGTGATAGGAATGTCGATGACTAGGGGAGCATGGTCAGAGGATAGTCGAGATTCTGGGAGGATGGTGTGATGATCAAGTTCAGATGATCCGTTGTGGAGGAACATGAGATCTATAACCAAGTTTGATTCTCCAGCCGTATCCGAGTATCTGGTTGGGCCAGGGTTAGTGGGTGAAGAAAGAGTAAGGCCAAAAGAGTCTGCTATGATAATTAGATCGTTACTAGAAGAAGAGTGAAAAGAAAAGGAATGGTCTCAGAGACTGTCTCTAATGTTAAAGTCACCAGTCATTAAAACTACATTATCGATGTTGACTTCAGTATCCTTCAGATACTTTAAAGCTGTGTGCGAAGAGTCAGAATAAATGTTCAGAATGTAGTAGCAAATGTTATTGTTGAAAAATGAAATGAGGTTAATGTCTCTGTGATTAATAATATCTTTGCAAAGAAGAAAACGAAAAGATGAAAGATAAATGTTAATATAAGAAATGACTCTGGGAGGGTCTTTGTCATATGACAGAGTTCTGTCAATCAAGATCCAGTTGGGGTGATAAACAGATCCTATGAGAGGGTCCCCTTCGCAGTTCGAAGTGCTGGGAATCTTTCGTATTTCAGACCAAGGGGGTTCTTGGATTAAAATGATGTCGAAATGGGTCAACGATTCAAGGATAATATTGATGATGAGAGAATTCTTTTGAATGTTTTGCAAAAAAATCTTGAGATTTTTGATATTCATAGGGAAGGGAAGTCGTTCACTTCAGAACGAAAAGACTTGGATCTGTTGACACGGATCTCAGCATATTTCTTTTGGTGCCACTCCCTGTTAAATCTGTGCCTCCAGAATGGACACAAGCTGGAGTCGGCTTGATGATTGCCATGGCAATTCAAACACTTGAATGAATGAGGACATGGCATGTCTTTCTTGGTTTCCAGCCTCGGTGGGTTGATCTTGGGGTTGGCTTTGCAACACCAGCTGAATTCTCTGTGGTGTTCTGATTTGTGCGGGCCGTTACATTTGATGCACTTAGCTCCTTGAATCTTGCAGGAGAATGTCGTGTGGCCCCACTTCCAACAATTTTTGCATTGAGGAACTCCAGGGTTCATGTTGGCTCTTTTAATGGTTGCGATGAAGTTTCCGACGTTGAAGCATCTGTTGATTAACATTTTAGCATTCTTACTGCTTTGGACATCCCAGATATCAATCCAGACAATGGACATGTCAGATTTGGGGGAGACTTTGATAACTCTCGACTTTGATGCGAGGGAGATGTTATCGAAGATGTGGTTTTGCTTGAGGATAGCTTCAATGTCATTTGATGTGAGTCTTTCCTTAGAGTTGAGGTGAGGGAAGAAAGGGATGCCGGTGATCTTGAGATAAGATTTGGATTTGGGTAGGTAAGGTTCGTCAACTTGTAAAGAGTTGATATTGTTTGAATTTTTAACATAGTTGTTGATGATGGACATATCTGATTGTTGCACAACCTTGTTAGTAATGACCATTATACCTGGATTTTCCGAGCAAAGATAATCAACGAGAATGTCAGATTTGGCATTTCGCATATTCCTGTTGATGTTAGCAACATGAAGCAAAGAATCTTTCATGAAGGATGAGATGTTTTCCCCGCTCATGGGAATGATTATCTGTTTTCTTGACAGACTTTTAGTAGTCATCCTAATTTGAGGCCTGGGTTTGTTTTGGCCATTGACGATGCTATTAACCTGGTCAATTTTTTCCACATTAAGTGACGGGAATGTTTCTTTGATTTTTAGCATGTCCGATGTGTTGACTGGAGGCTTGGAGGCTTGTGCATATGATTTTTCAGGACTGGTGTTGTTACCCTTGGTAGTGTTCTCAACCGACAATTTCTTGGGGTGGAAGTATTTGGAGATGATGTTAATTTCCTTCTTAGTTTTAGCCGGAAGAGGAGGGGGAGGCAGAACCTTGTTGATTATGACTGGGACTGATTTCACAATATCCTTCTTGTTGCCATTGTGTTGTGGAATTGTTCTTAGAGTAAATTTCGATGAAACCTTGCCTCTGAGAGTGTTAGTTTTGTTATCAGTATAAAGAATATCCCATTTTGCATCATATACCGAAGAGATGAAGTTCTATATGGCATTACCCATACCATCGAAATCAGCAAGATTGTTAACCATGTTACCATTGACCTGTTTGTTCCTAATGTACTTGGCAAGGAAGTTGAGAGACACTTTGATGCTCTTGGAGTCTGATGCAAAGTGTTCAATGGAGCCATGGAGGGAAATGGGGTGAAAGGAGCCACTCCAAAGTTTGGGTTCAGTTAGTGCCTGCAGATCGTAAGGAAGCTGGATATTAATAACTTCCTCCTCATGTTAAGAGTGTATTGGAGTTGCCTTGTTGTGAACATGCAGAGGCCTCGTGTTATCCTGCTAGTTAGCTGCCATACCAACCTGTTGTGCTTTCTCTTGCTCTGTCTCGTAAGACAGCTCAAGATTTGATACTTCCCTTGATGGTGGAAAGTCTACGTTGGTATCCATCCTATCATGATAGGGAGTAGAACGACCTGAAGATGCTAGTGAAGATTCTCTAGAAAGATTAACAGAAGGAGAAATATTTCTACCTCTTACTTCTGAATCGGGAACAAGTCCTTGACCTGCTTGAATGTCCATCCCTATGCCAGTCTTAGAAGACATAGTTGGTAAAGTAGAATCGTTGTTGATGTTCATAGTTGAGATGTTGAAAAGACTTTGAGGAAAATTGAATTTGTTCACTATGTTTCCAATAGGCGCTACCATGCAAGATGGTGGTGGCAAGTTGATGCATGTAACTAGTAGAGACATAGTGCATAAGCTAAAATTAAAGGTTATTTTGATATTTATATTTTACATATCTAGATAATACATACTTGTTAATCTAACTTCCAGGAGCTTATTAATAGGTCTTAGATAATAAGATATGAACTGTGTCTAACTATAACCATATAGTAGTAGATAGTATGTTATGGAACACTTTGGATACTGACAATTTTTCTTTTCTTTTGTTTAATTTCTCTGATTTTATATTAATTTTGTTTTGTTTTGTTTTTTGATTTTCTTTTGGACAATGAAGAGGCTTGTGACATTGCAGTCACATGACATGTCACATGATATGATGTCATAAGCCTAGAACATGGTAAAAGGATTTAGAAGATGATGTCAGAGCATATAGATACAATATGGTAGCCTTGAATAAGACATGAAGTGGATATGAGGATAAAGCATAGACATAAGAGTAGGTTTAATTAGTAGCACAGACCAGGTATAGTTTGTATAAATAGGACTCTAATACAGTAGAGACTTCTTGTTGAGTTCTTTTGTGATCCCCACATTGATAGCATACTGAAAACTTTGCTGCTTGTGTGATTATTAGACTTTGTGTCTAGTGGTTGCCACAACATAGTAGTACTTATAAGTACTGTGATAGAAATAAATGATGGGAAAAAAGGAAAAAAAGAAAGAAATAGTAGAAGTAAAAACAGACAGAGAAATAGTTAAAGTAGTTAGATATTTAATTTTTAGTAAGAAAAGAAAAAAGATAATAAGCTGTATTATTATGTATAGTTTACACTTAAGGCAAAAGTCTATGGAGTTAAGACCAAATTCAAATTAAGTATAGAAACTTACTAAGAATATAAGTTTATAAACTTTACAAATAATCTTAGCTTTAGCTTATATGCAATACTGTTGTTACATGATTACTATAAGGAGATCTATCACTTTGCAAAGTTTCAAACCTTAAATACTGCTAATGTCTATTACTAAACCTATAAACTTTTCTCTTGTTTCAAACTACAAGTTTCAAATATTGCTATTAATCTTGTAGGATTTGTTGAATTATTATCTAATAAACTCTTACTAATCCTAGCCAATATTCTAGATTATTTTATCAGGGTTTTTAATTATTTAGCACAATTATTCTAAAATTAAATAGAAAATAAGAGTTCTAAGAAATAATTGGAGAAGGAAATAAATCTAAGTTTAAGAGTATTTTATTAGTAGCAGTACTAGTAATGTCAGAATTACAAAGAATGAACTTTGTTTCATTTTACTTTCTTTCTCATTTTTATTTTATTTTTGATTTATATTCTATTTTCAAACTTAGAGTTAAAGTTTAGTATGAGGTCATAGTCATATTGTCATATGGTTATAATAGAACATAGTAGAAGCTTCTAGAACAATAATGTTATATAATGTACTTAATATAGGTTGGCCTTAAGGCTTATACATGATCTTTAGGATAGGTTAAATGTAGTAGTATAGTATAGTATATAAGGTAAATATATTGTACTGGAAACTCCATCAAGTTCTCTTGTGATTAGCCCAATCTAAGGTTTAACTTTTGGTTCTAACCCTTGAGCCTTAAGTTATAACATTAGAACTTAATTTTCTTTCTAAAACTATCTAACTCAAGACTCTTTCACACTTATTCTCTCATTATTCTCAACCAAAGAGCAGTACTGTCTTTTAGTTAAGAATATATAGCCAGACCTTAGGTTTAAGAGGTATACTAGCTAGGCAGGAGAAGCTTAGCTATTTAGTTATACTAAATGTTGTAGCAACCACTCGTCACTCAAGGACAAATGATCTCACAACGAGCAAAGCTCTCAGTAGGGCTATCAAGTAAAGAGTAGGGAATTACAAGAGAACTCGACAAGGAGCCCTCGCTGCATTGCTCCTCTATATATACTACTTACAGGTGGTCCATGCTACAACAATGTGTTTTCCTCATGTCCATCCACCATGCATCTACTTTAAGGCCACAATGCTTCCTACATGTGCCCTGACGTCATACCTTTAATTTCCGCTATACATGTGCACACCATGTGTATACCATGAGGAACCCATGTCCCTTGACGTCATCTCCTAACCCTAACTCCATCTCTAGACTCTTCCCAATCCTTCTAGACCCTAAGTCCTTCTAGACCGCTCTAGACTCTATCACATGACTTCCAGGTCACGTGCCTATCTCCTAACCCTATGTCCATTGTAGACTAATAATTACTACTGTCCTAATCCTAACCCTAAAGTCTGTCCACATCTTTGCACTATAACACTAAAGCTCATTGGTACAGGTAGACATATTACCTTGTATGAATATATTAATTACAATCTTTTCATCTATCAGCTCTGTACTACAGTCTTACTTGTGATCTGTCTACACAGAAGAACAACAGGCATCCTTAAGATCTTGCTTAAAGTAAAATAGTCTTTTTAGGCCAAAATTTTTTACTATTCTCTTAAGGCAGTAGTTAGTAGTTGAAGTAGATAGTAGACAGTGTGAGGTAGAATAAGAAGAGGGCCCATTAGTACTTACAGAGATTGATTTCAGCAGTAAGTACAAGTCTAAAAGAGAAACTAGCACTGGTTTTGTACTTCTCTTATATATATTTTCCCAGTCCACTCTACCACCACCTTCATTATCACTCTCACTACTTTCATCACTACTATATACTATGAGCCAACACAGCTAAATTGTCAGAACTGAAAGCAATGGACTTAACTTATTTTCATTTTCTCTCTCATTTTTATTTTCTTTTATTTTTATTTTCTATGTTGAAACTTAAGGTTAGGGTTTTGTGTGATATTACTGTTATGCTGTCATGCATCAGTCACAGTCACACAATCACATGTCACAATGAAAGAGTGTAGAAGGTTCTGGAAGGATAACATCATACAGCATGTTTAATATATGTTAACCTTAAAGAAGACACATAGTTATTTAGGATAGGCTAAAGTAGTAGGGCACAGACCATGGGCTTTTAGTATAAGGTAGATAATCCTATACCAAGTTCTCTATCAAGTTCTCTTGTGTAAACCCTATATAAGATTCCTTTTCTTGATTTACTCTAAGGTCTTGAGATTATAACACTCATTTTCAATTCTGAAGCTTTTGCTTTTTCACAGGACATTGGGTAGTTTCACAGTCTTTCTTTTATCTTTTTCTTCTTTCTCTTTCATTTTATTCTTTTTTTTTTTTTTTTTTTACTCAACAATTTATTACATGGTGCGTAAGGGCAGACCGTGGTAGTGACTATGTCACTACGTACATGCAAAATGGCCTAACATGAAAGTAAAAAAGAAGGGATAGGAAAAGAAAAGAGAAGATAGA
>JAJOHK020001516.1:0-13087 GCA_022457215.2 Leucocoprinus gongylophorus | reverse complement strand
GTAGTTATTGTGAAAGACAAGTTTTGTGTAGTAGATATTAAGAAGACAGTATCATCACAGAGATATATTCTTCTGGACAATAAACTTGGTATATGACATAGACCTTGTTATGATCTTAAGCTTGGCTCAGGTTGCAACTTAGGCAAAGACTTGAGTAAGAATGTGTTACGATCAATGCCTCGAAGTTACAACACAGAGTTGGGTTGAGGGTATGATGACATAATCAGCTGTGCCAGAGTAGTCTCAGTCAGTGCCTCATATAGTAGGTGCTGCAACCTTATTTTTTTCTTCTTGTATCCTCATGCTTTATGACTTATTTGTTTCATGGACTACTCGTTGTGTCATCGTGTACTCTTAGTATATATATATATAGTGTAGACACTATCCTGTATCCTTATGCTTTACCACTTCTATACATCCCTTATTCTTTCTCAAGTCTTTGCCTAAGTGCAACCTAAGCTTTAGCTTAAGGTTGTAACATTTGGTAAAGCATCAATAAGCTCACCTTGCAAGAGAGGTGTAAAAGAGATGAACCCAAGGATGAAACTAGACAGAGTTATCTGTTGGGAAGAATCACGACAAGTTTTAGGCAAACAGACGATATTGAGGCATTGTCAGAATGACTAGGATCTCTACAGATTGAGACCTTAGAAGAAAGCACAAGCAACAAATGAACAGACATAGAAATGTCAGTAGCACCAGCACCAGCATCAATGGAAGTAATAAGCCAAGAGAATGGCCAGGCAGAATTGCTGAAGAATATGGTACTGGACCCAGGGTGGTTTGATGGTAACCAAATAAAATTTAAAGACTGGTAGAGGGGAATCCATCTATTTCTCAAGAACAATAGAGTAGTTGCAGCTGACAAAAAGATTACAGCAGTACTAGCCCAACTTAGAGGGGGCGTAGCAGGAATTTACACACAGAAAAAGATCAACAAACTAGAAGACACCGATAATGTCAAGATCGTTGATGGTGGACTTCATTCATTTTTATTTTCTTTCT
Organism: Leucocoprinus gongylophorus; assembly: GCA_022457215.2. Taxonomy (NCBI): domain Eukaryota; kingdom Fungi; phylum Basidiomycota; class Agaricomycetes; order Agaricales; family Agaricaceae; genus Leucocoprinus; species Leucocoprinus gongylophorus. The sequence continues at coordinate 12,082 of JAJOHK020001516.1, read as the reverse complement.
TGTATTTTACTTTTCTTTGTCTTTTATTTTCTATTTTCTATTTTTAGAACAACTCGGGTTAGGGGTTATTAGTCACGCCATCACATCAATCACAATTTGATGGCATAGTCACAAGACTGATTACAGGATTTAGAAGAATGAAGTAGAAGGTTCTGGAATAAAGTGATGTCATACAGCATGGACAACATATGCTAACCTCATGTAATACTCATGGTCATTTAGGGTAGGGTGCACAGTAGTTAGCATAGACCATGGAGACTAGTATATAAGGTAAACTACTTTGTACTGGGAACCCTATCGAGTTTTCTTGTGTCACTCCAATACAAGAGTTGTTTCTTGACTTAACACTTTGAGTCTTGATTCATAACAGATGATACCTAGAGCTAGGAAGAGTTTGTCGAAGAAATTAAGACAGCGTTTAGCAACAAGAGCAAAGTAGCAGATTAGAAACATTCAAGCAGAGCAAGAAACACATTGTGGACTTCATGACCGAATTCGAAGTATTGGCCATGAAGGCAGACACAGATGATTTACATGCCATATTCTTATTAAAGAAGAATGTTTGACACGACATTATCAAGATGATATTGGGTTATCTACCCATAGTAATGCCTGAGACACTCAAGGAGTAGAAAGTAGCAATCACATCAGTAAGATAAGGATACGAGTCCATGGAAGGGAGACATGACTACAAGACTAGCACTGGAATGATTTACGGAGAATGAGGACAACCAATGGACATTGGGAAGTCCAACGATAATTTCAAAGATGGGAAGCCTAAGTGCTTCAACTGCAACAAGTATGGTCACATGGCAAAAGAATGCTGATCGGAAAGGAAGGAATGAGAAACATGAACATGTTTTAAGTGCGACAAGAAGGGGTATATTGCCAAAGATTGCAAAGGAAAACAGACGATGAAAAAATGGAAGGTACAAGAAGAATCAGATGATGAAGACAAACAGAACAAACAGGGTTTTGGCAAAGATCTCGAGTAGGCACAGTACAAGAGATCTCCTATATAAATTTCTAAAATAATAAATATATTATTCCAAATCACTAAGCTAGCAAGGGAAAGAAGGAATTAAACATGCAAGTAAACATCAAGATAAAGAATGACAAGAAGTTGAAAGTAAAAACATTGGTGGACTCCGGCTATATGCACATAGGAATTGATGAACAACTGGTTAAAAACAAAAGGATTCAGACCAAGCCAATAAACTTCTTGTTTGAAATATTCAACGCTGATAGAACAAAGAATAGAAAGGTAACCAAGGTGGCATCTCTAGAAATTGAAATCAATAGACATAAGAAAACCTTGAAAGCAGTAGTAACGGACCTGGATGGAACAGACATGTTCCTAGAACACAACTGGTTGGTCAAACATAACCTGGAAGTCAACTGAAAGAATGGGATTATCAAGTTCACAAGATGTCCTGGAAATTATACAATGAAATATAAAGACATATGATTCAAATCCAGGAGAACCAAGACAACAGAAACAATGGATAACAAGGAACAGAACAATGGGAAAATTAGAAAGGAACCAGACAAAAGGAACCCAGAAGATTTACCAGAATATATTTGACTATTCATACATCTATTCAACAAAAAGAAGTTCAAAAAACTACCAGAAAGACGTGAATGGGATCATGAGATAAATCTGACAAATGAAGCCCCAAAGAAATTGAATTCAAAGGCCTACACAATGACACTAAAAGAGGAAGAAGCCTTAAACCAATGGCTAGACGAGCAACTCAAGGAAGGACTCATTATGGAATCAAAGTCAAGATATACAGTGCTCTGTTTTTATATTCCAAAGAAGGACAGTTCACTACAGTTGGTTCAAGACTACAGAAAGTTAAACCAGGTCATGATCAAGGACAAGATGCTACTACCTCTGATTGGAGAAGTAATTAATAAACTCAAGAAAGTAAAATACTTCAACAAATTGGATTTGATTTGAAGATACAATAATGTACAAATCAAAGAGGAAAATGAGTGGAAGGCCGCATTCCTGACCAACAAAGGACTATTTGAACCTCAAGTGATGTACTTCGGATTATGCAATTTACCAGAAACCTTTCAAAGAATGATGAATAGCATTTTCCAAGAGTTACTTCATAAAGGTGTACTAGCAAACTACATAGACAACTTTGTGATACCAGCAAGAACAATGGAAGAACTGGAAGAACAAACGATCAGATTCCTGAAAATAGCAGAGAAACACAATTTGTGTTTCAAATGATCGAAATGCGATTTCAACATGGAAGAAATTCTTATCTTAGGGGTAGTAGTTGGAAAAGGACAAGTCAAGATGGAACAGGAAAAGATAAAGGTAGTAAAGGAGTGGAAAACACCAACAAGAGTCAAGGATGTCAAGAGTTTTCTTGGATTTGCCAATTTCTACTAACGATTTATCCACAACTTCAGTCACACAGCAAGGCCACTAAACAAACTAAAGGACAAGAAGGAATGGAAATGGGAGGAAGAGCATCAAAGGGCATTTGAAGAACTCAAAGAAAAAATCACAAGTCAACCAGTTCTTTCTCTACCAAGAAGAGAGGGAAAATTCAGAGTGGAGACAGATACATCAGGACATGCAATCGGAGGAGTACTATCCCAAGAACAAGATGGGAAATGGAAACCAATAGCTTTTCTGTCAAGAAAGATGCAACTAGCAGAATGAAACTATGAGATCTACAATAAAGAGTTACTAGCAATAGTAGAGGCTCTCGCAAAATAGAGATAATACCTGTTGGATACAAAAAAATCCTTTGAAGTTTGGACGGATCATAAAAACTTAAAGTATTTCAGGGAACCTCACAAATTGAATGGACAATAAGCTCGATGGTATCTAAAGTTGCAAGACTATGACTTTATACTGAAACATATACTGGAAAAGACAAACACGAAGGCAGATATCCTTTCAATATCAAGTGAACACTAAAGAGGACAACAAAGATATTCAACTCTTAAAGGACAAACTATGGCAACAAAGGATGACAGCAGAGGTCACAATGATTAAGAGAAAAACGACAAGGGAAGAAAGTAATATACTCAAGAAAATCAGAAGAAACACTACAAGGGAGAGAAAAGTTGTTCAAGTACTGAAAAAAGAGGATGGTCTAACCTAGGAAGAAGATGGAGTAGTGTACATGGAAGGAAGAATCTATGTACTAAACAACAAAAAGATCAAGGAGAAAATCTTGAAGGAAAATCACGATTTGGTAGATGTGGAGCACTCAGGACAACACAGGATGCTGGAACTTCTTAAAAGGACTTACTAGTTGCTAGAACTAAAGGAGGACATTAAGAGATATGTACAGGGATGCTTCAAATACCAACAGAATAAGGTTCAATACCAAAGGAAGGCAGGAGAACTACACCCATTAGAAATACTTCAAGAACTGTGGCAAGAAATTAGTATAGATATCATCGGACCTTTACCAAAGTCAAATGGAATGGACACTATACTGGTCATTGTTGACTGATTTATAAAAATGATTCATCTGAAAGCAACAATGACAAATATTTCATCGGAAGGAATAGCAAAGATCTATAAGAATGACATCTGGAAGCTACATGGAGTATCTAGGAGAATTCTAAGTGACAGAGGACTGCAATTCACATCAAAATTCATGAAAAAGTTCATAAAAGCACTGGGAACAAAGAGACAACTATCGACAGCATACCATCCTCAAACAGATGATCAAACAGAAAGAATCAACCAAGAGATAGGAACGTTTCTGTGACACTATATGAATTACCAACAGGATGATTGGACAAATTGGCTAGCTGCTGCAGAATTCTAGTACAATGACAAAAAACATGCAGTGACAGGAAGGACTCTATTTGAATTAAACTTTGGAAGACATCCTTGGAAAGGGGATCTTATGGTATAAACAGAGATTTCATGAGTCGAAGAATTCCTTATTAGATTACAGAAGAGTTGGGAACAAGTGACAAAAGTGATGGAGAAAACACAAAAGAACATGAAACGGCAATTTGACAAGAAAAGAAGAAACCCTTAAGGACTGAAGGTTGGCAACCATATGTGGCTAGAAAACAAGAACATCCAATTGAATTGACCCTCAAAGAAGTTGGACAATAAAAGATACAGACCTTTTAGGATTGCAAAAGACATTAGTTTAGGAGCATTTCAACTGGATCTTCTGGAAGGATGGATGATTCATAATGTCTTTAACGAGGACCTTCTGACACAATGTGTGGAGCCAAAGTTTAGCATAAGGACCCAGCACCTCCGCCAATAATCATTAATGAAGAAGAAGAATATAAGGTAGAAGAAGTCAGGAAGCATAGAAAATGAGGAAGGGAGATGCAATACTTAATTCACTAGAAAGGATATGGAGATGAACATAACCAATGGATAGCGGAATCAGGATTGCCTCATGCAAAAGATGCAATAGAAGACTATTGGACTAGGTATTCAAGTCGAAACCTATAAAGAAGAGGGGTAAAATCCCACTTTGACAGCCCAAGAAATCACTTGAATTCCAAAGCAACTCCACAAATAATATGTCTTTCCAAATTGCAAACAACAATACTTTCACTACAGCACCCACATCCCCAAACCCATACATATCCAGGAAGTTGAACAACATGGACCAAGCACAAGTCATGAAGAGGGAAAGAGAAGATTGGTTGAGGACATACTACAAGATGTTGAAGGGAATTGAGGTGATGAAAGATATGAAGAAAATAGCAGAAGAAACAAATATGATAGCCATAGAGATAGTGTCATATACAAGTCCACCTGTCCGGAAAACTACATCCCTGCAGTGATGTTACCTCTGAACCATACAAGCCCACCTTTCTCGCAACACATCTCATAGCAGTGTTACAACCCTCCAGGTATTCCGTCTTCTATGACGGAGATACTCCTATTCAACTTGGTCTTCCATGACGGAGTTAATCCTGTCAGTGTCTCAACACTGAAACTTCTGCTTGGAGTAATAGGAGTTGTTACCACTGAAACCCTGAGCATCTCTTATACTTTCCATTTGTATATAAGACTAGTAGTTACACTGTAATTCGCTAGTCTGATAATCGACAGAGATAAACTCTCATTGAACTCGATCTCCGGTATTCAACGGCAACACACCAATCAGTACTCACTCCTACTCGGACTTTCCCTTCTTTATCTGAAGTTGTGACCATGCAGCAGACAGATGGTGTAGCACATAAGCTGAAGTCAAGGTCATTTCACAAGTCCGCTCATCTCCGAGTCCATTCTGCAGACTTCTACCCTGGTGTGAACTGCGCCTGACAGTATTATCAGACTCCCAAGTCTGCTGTCGCTTCTGAGCAGTTCTGTCTGCTAAACCTTCTGTCGCAGTTTTGTTTGCAATCCATCCTACTTCGCACTTCAAAGTCCAAATGGCTTCCTCTTGCCGTAATTCCTCAACTCCGGTCCCACTGCTTGGGACATCCTTCAACACGATCTCGTGTTTCAGTGAACTGATGGCTTATCTGCCAAACACGCCACGACATTCAAGACGACTCCATTAGCAAAACCATTTATCTCCAAGGTCTCCCTCTAGTACAATCCAACCTGCCTGGACAGTTTTGCCTGTCCCTGGCCCAAGTATCGTTCCTGTGGACAATGATCCTAATTAGGAGGATACTCCCACTACTAATACTAATACTAATTTAACAGCTAATAGACCTACGTCCTCTACTCGCTCACAGTCAAAACCCCATCAGAGCGATAATACTAATGAACAATTGGCTGAAGTACTTGGCCGACTTGCTAACACCCTTAATGCTAATCAGACTCCTGGACCCAATACTAATTCAAGGGGAACTAAAGCCCACATCCCCGATACTTTCAACGGCACTGAGCTAGACAAGCTCAATAATTTCCTGTTTCAATGCAGGCTATATTTCCGTGCTAATCTGGCACAATTCAACACGGACATTGCGAAAATCAACTTCGTAATGACCTACCTTACTGGAGTAGCTCAGGACTGGTTTGAGGTGGGCCTCAACCAAGAAAACCAGAGCATTCTTCAAGACTGGCTCTCTGACTGGAACCTATTTGTGGATGAGCTACGTCGACATTTTGGTCTTTCGGACCCCGTTGGTGAAGCGGCCAACATGTTGGATAATCTCCGCATGAAGCCTAGCAATAAAATTTCCACTTACAATGTGGACTTCATGTGCTATGCCTCCCAATTAGGTTGGAGGAATAGTGTTTTGTGCCATCGCTATTATCAGGAGCTCCCCAATTGGATCCAGGATCCTATCTCCACCCAGAAACAAGGAAAACCTACCTCGTTCCAGGATATGTACACCTTAGCAATGACTATCGATCACCGCTACTGGGAAAGAGACTGTGAACGCCACCGTGCAAGGCAGGTAGAGAAAGAGGCCCTTGAGTCTCACTTCCGGAAGCAAGGAAAGGCTTCCACCTCTGGTTCAGTCATGGCCTCCCAGAACAAGACAAATACGTCTCCAGCAGCCTCGTCCACCAAGAACCCCTCCTTCAAGCCATCTCCGTCCTCTGCTCCCAAGAAGCAACCTAATACTCCGTGGATGGACCTCTCTTCCAAGCTGGCCAGCAATGGCAAGTTGACCAGTGATGAGCGCAAGAAGCGTCTCAAAAACAATCTGTGCCTCTATTATGGTGCAGGAGACTACAAGTAGGACTTCTGTCCCAAAAAGCAGACCACAGTCTCTTTCAAAGACCATGGTGTTTCAGCAACTGCTAATACTCTAGTAGCTGCTTCCGAGAAACCCTTGGAAAAATAGAGAGCAATCCCCAGGACTCCGTACAAACTGAGGGCCATGTTGAGCTTCCCTGTGCAGCAATGAGTCCGATCCAACTCAATGCATCCGCTCTTTCTGATCCTCATTCACTTTTTGTTTCTCTTACTTCTCCCTTGATCCTTGGTCAGGATTACCTTAATAAAATCCCATTCTGAGCTCTCGTCAATTCCAGGTCTACTCATTGTTTTGTAGACTCTAAATTTGTGGATACTCACCACCTGAAGATATCTACAACTTCTCTGGTTGCTCTCTGCTTGTTTGATGGTTCATCAAACAGCACCATCTCTGAAATTGCCAACTTGCCCATAATATTTTCCACTGGTGATTGTATGAATCTGGACTTCTATGTCACTCCGCTTGATTCTTCCTGCTCTTTGGTTCTTGGATGCAACTGGCTCGCCCGACACAATCCACTGATTGACTGGGTAAATGGGTTGATAAACTTCTGTCTATCTTTGCAGGAAAATCTCGCTCCTTCTTGCATCGCAGCCAACACACCATTGGCATCTCTGTCCTTTTTGGACACTCCTCTGCAATCATCGGACTCCGCAGTTTCCATACCTGCATCTGAGACCTCCATGTCTAACTCTGAGCGACCTAACATTGCTATCATTGGTGCTACAGCATTCTTGTGTGCATTAAAACTTCTAGGCTCCCACAATTTCAAACTCTGTCTTCGTTCTTTGGACATTCAGGCTAATTCTGCAAAACTTGCAAAAACTCCTGATCTTTCCAATGTCTCTTCCAAATATCACGAATTTGCCAATGTTTTCAGCAAAACTAAAGCTGAAACTCTCCCTCCTCATCATCTTTATGACCTCAAAATCAATCTGGAAGAGGGTACTCAACCTCTGGTTGGCCCTATATACTCTCTTTCAGCATCTGAACAAGAGGCTCTGAAGGAATTCATTGAGGAAAATCTTAACACAGGTTTTATCCGACCAACCTCATCTCCGCATGGTGCACCAGTCTTATTCGTTAAGAAGAAAGATGGTTCACTGCGCCTTTGTATCGACTTCTGTGGACTTAACCGCATCTCCAAGAAGGATCGATATCCACTCCTGCTCATCTCCGATCTACTGGACTCACCTCGCAAAGCTCGGGTCTGCTCAAAGATAGATCTTCGCCATGCTTACCATTTGGTTCGCATTGCCAACGGTGATGAATGGAAGACTGTCTTTAGGACACATTATGGATCATTTGAATGGTCTGTAATGCCCTTTGGTCTTACCAATACTCCTGTGGCCTTCCAGCGATTCATGAACAACATTTTCTCTGACCTTTTGGATGTCTGTGTCATGATCTATCTGGATGATATACTCATTTACTCGAATAACATGTCTGAGCATCACCGGCATGTAAAAGAAGTACTCAAGCATCTCCACAAGGCTGGTCTTTATGCCAAAGCAGAGAAATGCAAATTCCACTCTGAGTCGGTAGAGTATCTGGGATACATCCTTTCTCCTTCTGGCCTCACCATGTCTGACAACAAGATAAAGATTATTCAAGACTGGCCGGAACCCAAGAAAGTCAAGAACATTCAATTTTTCTTAGGTTTTGCTAACTTTTACTGCCGGTTCATCTTCAACTACTCGGACATTGTCATTCCATTGACATGCCTCACCCGAAAGGACATTCTTTGAAAGTTTGACTCTTCCTGTCAAGATGCTTTCAACTCTCTCAAGAAAGCATTTACCTCCGCTCCTATTCTCACTCATTGAATTTCCGATACTCAACTCATTATGGAAACCGATGCCTTGGACTATGCTCTCGCTGCAATCCTCTCCATTGTTAACAAAGATAATGAAGTTCACCCAGTTGCCTTTCACTCTCACACTTTCACTGCAGCAGAGTTGAACTATGACATACATGACAAGGAATTGCTTGCCATCTTTGAAGCTTTCAAGATTTGGCAGTACTATTTAGAAGGTCCGGCCTACCCCATCGACATTGTTATGGATCATAAGAACCTTGAGTATTTTTCTACTACCAAGGTATTGACCTGGAGGTAAGCATGGTGGTCCGAGTACCTCTCCCAGTTCAACCTTGTTATCAGGTTCTGCCCTGGTTGTCTCGGCACAAAACTGGATGCTCTCACTAGATGATGGGATATCTATTCTAAAGGGGGGAATATTGGCTATACCACAGTCAACTCTCACAACTTCAAGCCTATCTTCACTCAAGAACAACTTGCAGCCTCCATATGAGCCACTGTTCTTCTTTTTCCTTCTCTCCACACAGCTACAGTCGTAGATCTGGACACCCTACATCAAGACATCCTCTCGGCTCTCTCTAGTGACCCAATTACTACAAAACACATCTCTGCAGATGGCCGGTGGTCTACAGACCCAAACGGTCTACTCCTCCTTGACAACAGAATTTATGTACCATCTGCTGGGAACCTCTGCATATGCGTTCTCCAGTACAATCATGATCACATCCTTGCCAGACATTTTGGTCAAAACAAAACACTGGAATTAGTCCACCGTGGATACTCCTGGCCCAGTCTCTGTACTGATGTACAACAATTCTGCAAGTCCTGTGTTACTTGTATGCGATCCAAGCCACAACGTCACAAGCCCTACGGATCCCTCAAACAACTTCTCATCCCTGAACGACCATGGAATTCCATTTCTATGGACTTCATCGAGAAACTTCTGTCATCCTCTGGGCTTGACACCATCTTGGTCATAGTCAACCGGCTCACCAAGCAGGCAATCTTTATCCCTGCCCACGATACCATTATGTCTGCAGACTTAGCATGTCTATTCATCCTTCATGTGTTTTCCAAGCATGGTGTTCCTTTCCATGTCATCTCTGACAGAGGCTCGGAGTTTGTGTCAAACTTCTTCCGATCTTTAGGCACTGCTCTCAACATGCAGCTTCACTTCACTTCAGGTTACCACCCTGAAGGTAATAGACAAACTGAACGCACGAATCAGACTCTCGAGCAATATCTCCGTGTATATTGTAACTACCAGCAAGACAACTGGTCTGAACTCCTATCTCTCGTAGAGTTTGCTTACAATAATACTCCGAGTGCTACTACCAGTGTTTCTCCATTCTTCGCTAATAAGGGATATTATCCAAACATCACTGTTCACTCCGAATGTGATATTGCTTCCTCTAGAGCCTATAACTTCACCATAGACCTCGATGAATTACAGAGTACTCTCAAGACTGAAATCTCCACGGCCCAATAGTGTTATCAGAAATCTGCTGATACGCGACGTTCCCCTGCTCCTGATTTCAAAGTAGGTGACAAAGTCTTTGTCAAGGCTCAGTTTTTCCAAACCATCCAGCCTTCAAAGAAACTCTCTGAAAAATATCTCGGACCCTACGAAATCATTGCCCAGCCTAGTACTCTATCGTTCACTCTCTGCCTTCCAGAGTCCATGTGCTCTGTTCATCCAGTCTTCCATGTGTTAATGCTCGAACCTGCCACATCCAACACTTTCTCTAAGAGAATACAACCGGCCTCCACTTCAGTCATAATTGACGGGGAACCCAAATATGAAATTTCTCAGATAGTGGATTCCAAAATCGATTGCCAACAGGCATGCAAACTCCTGTACAAGGTGATCTGGCTAGGGTATAAAGACACTGGAGATAAATCCAAATGGATCTCCACATCTGAACTCACTCATGCTGTGGACTTGGTATCAGATTTCCACATCACATATCCCACCAAGTCTGGTCCTCTCCCATTGTTCTGATCACGCTGTTGCATTTGTTCTCTGTTTTCATACTTTTCTAACAGGGATTATTTTCCTTCATTAATTTCTAGTATATTCTGTCTACTTATTCTCATTAACCCTCAGCTTCCGCACACTTTTTGGGGTTTTCTTTTCAAACTTCAAACTTCTTTTCATTTTAATTCTTGTCTTTTCTTACTCACACATTTAATTCACAGAAAAAAATAAAGTCTATTCAAAAAAGGAAAAACAAAACTAGTATACTAACAGGAGGTGGATGATGGAGTCCCCCCCTCCTGACTTTCTCCGGGAACATCCTCAGACCCCTCCTCTTCATCTCTGTTCCCACTCTCTTCTTCCAATCCCCATCTCTGCTCCATTGTGGCTCCAATTCTCTTCAATTAGGCCGTATTCCTCTCTTGCCCCTCCACCAAGTCCCGGAGGGACTCTCCAACTCCTCAGTATTCCTCCACGAGTTCCCAGAGTGCTTTTTTGATGGCACTTAGAACCCCGCCATAAGTGGAGATCATAGCTGGGGTGTTGGTGTTAGTGTGGGGTACACACCGCTGCTTGAGTGCGATGCACCTGGCACAGGCAAGGGAACGGCTATGAAGAAGAAAATTATATAAAAAAAAAATAATAAGTATAATTGTTAAGTACTCACCTTGAAGGGTGCACCAGGCAGTCCTGTCTGGTGCACACACACCTCTCACAGATGTTGGAACCCCCCATCTTGACTGTGGCACCCCCACGGTACTTCCCTGGTTGCTTTCCTCTAGCTTTCTTGGAGGGCCATTGCTCCTCCTCATCTCTTGCGGCGACCTCCTTACGCTTGGACTCCGTGACCTGAGATTCTTCAGCCCCCTCCAATAGGGCAGCCTCTTCCTCTAGCACCTCGTTCCAAAGCCGCTGGAGATATTCTACCGTCCTCTTCTTCCTCTCCTCTTCCTCCACAACCCTCTGTCTCTTAGCCGCTTCCTTAGCTTTGGCCTCCGCTTCCCTCCTAGCCTTCTGAGCTGCACGCTCTACATGACGGACTTCCGCTGCCTCTTGCAGTCAAAGGAGGGACTACTGCTCCTCCTCATGCCATCATTGCATCTCCCGGTGCTGCTCCTCAAGTATTTCAGTGTCGTTCTGGGAAAGGTCGGAGTGGGCAGGGGAAGACATAATAATACAGAAACAAGAGCAAAAAACTCCCTTTTCTGTTTATGTATTGTTGACCTAGGTACTATCACAGGATTCTTGGATAAACCTAATAGGACTTCGAAGGCTTAGTCCTAAGGGGGGGATACTGTCATATGCAGGTCCACCTTTCCGGAAAACTACATCCCTGTGGTAATGTCACCTCTAAAAAATACAAGCCCACCTTTCTTGCAACACGTCTCATGGTGGTGCTGCAACCCTCTGGATATTCCGTCTTCTATAGTAGAGATACTCCTATTCAACTCAGTCTTCCATGATGGAGTTACTCCTGTCAGTGTCTCAACACTGAAACCTCTGCTCAGGGCAATAGGAGTTTTCCCACTGAAACCCCAAGCATCTCCTATAATATCAGTTTGTATATAAGACTAGAAGTTACACTGTAATTCGCTAGTCTG
>JAJOHK020001515.1:0-13087 GCA_022457215.2 Leucocoprinus gongylophorus | reverse complement strand
GTTTATGGAAATACATATGGTCGTGAAGCCAATTGTGCATGAGATTCGGATTCAGAATCAAGTCATTTTCTTGGACCCGCCGATTGAATATGCAAGAGCGACATGGATCAAGCAGTTGCATGATTGGCTTGGTAAGTCTATTGTTTGGCACATTCGTGGGATGATTAGGGTGTACTCATGCAGCATGTTATTTAGGAGTTATATGTCGGTCGACGAGGATTCAGAGTTCGAGATACGAAATCGGGTTGCAGATGCAAAAGGCATCTGCTATTGAGATCACCTATGTCTCTCTCGTGCGTGTGCTGCTTAATTGCTTAATGTCTATGACTGACTCTAATTGAATGGATTGATAGCTCACACGATTCACCGATGACACTCTCGAAAAACCCTTCCGGTTAATTGAAACTAAAGTTCAACAGCTCAAAGACTATGTTGCCAAATGGCTTCAATTCCAGTCTCTCTGGGATCTTGAAGCTGAATATGTATTTAACCGTCTTGGCGATTCACTCTCACATTGGCAGCAGCTCCTCATCGAAATTAAAAAAGCACGATCAACGTTTGACACAAGCGAGACGTCAAAATCATTTGGAGTTTGCGTGATTGATTATGATCAAGTACAGAGTCGAGTAAATGCTAAGTATGATTCGTGGCAGAAGGATATTTTGAGTCGATTTGGAGTGAAGCTTGGAAATGCGATGAAGGAGACACATGCATTGATTTTGAAGGCGAGGAACGAGTTGGAGCACCAGAGTATTGAAGGATTGGTCAGTGCGTCGAGGAGATTTTGAGGTGTGTTGGAAGTAAGATATTATTTAAAATTCTTTTCTGGATCCCTCTTGATTTCGGAAAGTGTTGTAGAGTGCATATCCCCTCGTTTTAATCAATTGCTCGCTCTTTTCTTCTCATACTCATATATATAGTCTCTGGTTTGATCCTCTTTATGCATACTATATCTGCCTTTACTTATCATGGTACTCCTGGTTTAGTTTTGGTTTAGTTTCCTTCTGTTTTTTTAAGAATGCAAGTCTACTTGTGTTGAAAATGATAGATATTGTTCGATAAGTCTATCAGATAATTATTTGTTCAACAATTTATTACACGGTGCTCGATCGCAGTCCGTGGCAGACTATCTACAGCAAGTAGCCTACAATTTTTGCCTCAGGAGACAGAGACCCCCTGCATAGGCAGAGAGACATCAGATAGCACCTGATTATCAGTATTTCTATTTATCCATTCACTACTCCTGCTCTCTCATAGCCAGTGTAAAAGAACCCATGTAAGGGAGTTAGTCTCAAGAAGTCATAAGTGTTCAGAAACTCCAGTGATAATTGGGTAAGGACAATATTCTATCCATACAATACACTACTATTATTTATACTACTGTCTTCTACCATGGATAACACTCATCTCCTTTTACTTCTGTAAACTCTTCCAACATGGATCAGGTATCTCTATCCTGTTGGATGTTCCTCATCTTATCAGTAGCCTACCTCATGAAACATTCAACCTACCTCATGGTATCCCTGATATTATACTAGTGGAATTATTTGTCTATATGATAGTACACCAAGTATGACCCACCTCAGAGAAACCTAAGAGAACAGAATGAGGTCTTCCAAAGATAGCAGCTATTCCAAATATTCTAGAATCCATTGCAATCTAGCAAAACAATAATGATCTAATTCAAGAATTATGGTGGTCAGATGGTTGTGAAGGTATCTAGAATATTATCTGAAAAGGTATTAGGGTATGGATCATACTCAGAAGAGAAAATGATTTATGGAAAAATAATGAAAGAGGTCAGATGAATTCATCTGTGATTGCAGATCTGGGATAAGCTTGGCTATAACTTATGTGCTGCATCTCTGCATATCATAGTAATTATAATCTTAGGAAGAGAACCAGAGAGAAGTGGAACATGAGGGAAGTCAGTCATAGGAACCCAAGAGGAGTGCCAACTCTAGTTAATTTTCAAGCTAAGAAGTATAGATGTTATGATTTAAATCTCTTAGAGTTGGAATAAGAACAGAACCTTGGATTGGGTTATTACAAGAGAACTTGATAGAGTCCTAAGTACAAGCTAGTCTATCTTATATACTATAGACCATGGTCTGTGTACACACTACAACTATCCTACCCTATAGTACATATGCTTTTCACAGGACTAATATGTTATTGCCATGCTGTATGATATTATTTGTTCCAGAACCTTCTGTGTCATATGATTGTGTGACAGTCATGACAGTGACCTGTGATGTCATGCTAACCCTAACTCTAAAATTTCCAAGTAAGAAATGAATAGAAAATAAAATAAAATGAAAAGAAAAAGGAAGATGAAAATAAACTAAGTCCAACTTTCATAGTTCTGGCAATAGAGTATCTATGTGGCTTAAATACTAGTACTTAGTAACTAAAACAATATCTAGAAATTAGAGAAGCTAGGTAATTACTCTGATAACACTAAAATTCTTAGATGTATCATGAGAATATCATGTGACTAGTTATGAAGTGATCAGCCATAAAATAGAGCCAGGTTGGTCTACACCAAATATTATAACTTAAGCCTTAGTATAAGAGAACTAGCCCTTTTACAAAATTCTAACACTCAATAACTGCTGATGCCTATACCAAATTTTATAGATTTTTCAGTTTCTCTTAGTCAACAACCCCTAAGTACTATAGATAACACTAGAGAGTTTATCAGACCAATACTACTACCCTCTGCCATTGAGCCCTATTAAGTACAGTCTTGTATACTGATATTATTCCATTCCATCTGTCATTATCATAAATCTTTTTTCTTTCCTAGTCAATCTTCTAGATGTTTTATCAGAGTTTTTAACTATTTAGATACAATCATTCTTTAGTTATATCAGTATTGTTCTACTAGATTAGAATATACTCAGATAGTATTTAGGATAGCTACCAACTTCAAAAGATCTTAGTCTGTTCTCTTAGAATTCTCCTAGAGATAAGTGTTACTTATACTTAGTCTAGAAGGCATAACTTAGAATTCTTTTAAAGTACAAACTTTATTAGAACTTTATGGACTTTTGTCACATCCTGTGTTCTGAGTACATCCATTCTGACCTATAGATAACTTATATTCTCTTATCTGCATTTCCCAACCTCTTCTAATATAGATCATACTTCTCTATTCTACTTTGAATGTTCTTACTGGTCTAGGTTAACTTCATAAATTTACATCTTCTAACATCCAAGGATCACTAGAAATCAGAGTAATTCACTTAATAGTTACATTTTAGATAGCTACCCTTATCAGAGCTAAAGATGATGAACTTAACATTTTTTTTCTCATTTTTTTATCTTTATTTTTTTTCTTATTTTAGAACTTTGAGTTATAATTAACATAATGTCACATAACATGAATCAGCATCACATAAAAGCTATCACTGTCACACTATCACATAATCATGTGTTATGATGAAACATAGTAGAAGATTCTAGAAAGAAATAATATTACTACAACATGTTTAACACATATTGACCTTATAGATAATATATAGTCTTTAGAGTAGGTTGATAGCACTGTAGCATAAACTAGTAGTCTAGTATATATAAAGTAGATAAGTTTATACTAAAAACTCCATTAAGTTCTCTTATATTTATCCAAATACAAGGTTCTTATTCTTGACCAACTCTAAGCTCTTGAGTTTGTAGCAATCCTAGGTATACTAACTAATATATAATCTGGTAGTTTATACTATAGAAGTTATCCTGAAAATCAACCAAAATTAGCACCTCT
Organism: Leucocoprinus gongylophorus; assembly: GCA_022457215.2. Classification (NCBI taxonomy): domain Eukaryota; kingdom Fungi; phylum Basidiomycota; class Agaricomycetes; order Agaricales; family Agaricaceae; genus Leucocoprinus; species Leucocoprinus gongylophorus. The sequence continues at coordinate 9,321 of JAJOHK020001515.1, read as the reverse complement.
CTTCTAATATTAGTAATAACACATCTTACTACCTTCTAATAGTTCTCCACCCTCTAAGTTTTCAAGTTCTGATCTAAAATATACAATCTATATGACTAGTAGAAGTACAACAGATAAGCTAAAGCCAAAGATCATTTTAATCCACCTTTTGTATTCTTGGATAACATATAATCACTTAATTCTGGACTTCCAAGATGCCTTACTAGATCTCAGATAACAAGATATGAACTATGTCTAACAAATTTGCTCAGTTGCCCTAATACCAAATATTAAGATATTATAAGACAAGAAGATGTAGACAGACTTTGGTAAGGATAGAGATAAGATATAGATAGTAGTTATATTATTAGTCTACTATGAGAGAGAGAAGGCACATAACTGGGAAGTCACATGACATTATGTCATAAGGCCTAGAGTAGTTTAGAGTGGTCTGGAAGGATTGGAAAGAGTTTAGAGATGGAGTGACATCAAGGAACATAGTTTCCTTATGGTGTACACATAGTGCATACATGGACAATGGAGATTAAGGAATAAGGTTTAGGATATGATGTCAGGGCACATGTATATGGCATGCTGGCCTTAAGGTAGATGCATAAGTAATTGAACATGAGGCAGATGAGTAATAGACATGAGGACAGGGCATGGACATTAGGGTAGATATAAAGAAGTCATAGCACAGACCAAGGACACTTATATAAATAGTCAGTAGAATACTGTTGTAGTTCCCTGTCAAGTTCTCTTGTGAATACACAACTCATATTCCCATTAGATATCCCTCCTGTGAGATTTATTGTTTGTGCTTCTATTGGACATTGGTCTAGTGGTTGCCACAACATAAGACAAATGTGTACTTATATATTAAGTGATATAAGAGAACTTAATAGAGTTTCTACTATAAAGTAGTCTACTTTATATACCTCTAATAGTTAGTCTATATATATTTAATCTAACCTAAAGCTATAACTAAGTTCTTTTAGTAGTTTCTGTAATATTCTACCAAGTTACATTAAAGTGTAACTATGACTATAGCTTATGTGATACCTGTATGATATAAGAATATACAGATTAGAAGAAAGACTTCTACTTCTACAGATATTTTGGATAAAGTAAAACTCAAGTAATTATTATTCAATAATGAAAGTCAGATATTTCAGATATGTTCAGATCAGTATATAACAAAAGACTGAGGTTTACTTAATAGTAAGAGAAAGTACTAAGTGATTTTATATGAAGTAGCAGAGTTTGAGAACAAGTTTTAGTAGTATTTATACCAAATTTCATAGATGTTGAAATAAAGTTTAGGAAATTTTGAGACATGAGAAGTGTGATCCTTTGAATATGGGGTTTAGGAGCATTTCTGGGTAAACATAGTAGTGAAAAGTCTAGTATTTAAGACCAGTAGATATACTATACTTCTTGAGTTGTCATGAATTCAAATAGTTGTTGTAGCAACCACTCGCTGGAATGGCACTTGTGATATGCTGACTTCAGCAAAGCTCTCAGTAGGCTATCTAGTAGTGGGAATTACAAGAGAACTCAACAAGAAGCCCCCACTGCATTGCTCCTCTATTTATATAAATACATTGTGGTCCATGCTATAACAATATCTACCTGCCCTAATATTCATGCATCATTCTCATGTCCTATTACTCATCCACTATAAGGCTACTATGCTGTATATATATGCTCTGACATCATACTCTTAATCTCTGCTGTACATGTGTGCACCATGTGTATACCATAAGGAACCATAGTCCCTTGACATCATCTCTAACCCTAACTCTAATCTAGACTCCTCTCAATCTTTCTAGACTGTTCTAGACTCTGTCACATGACTTCCAAGTCATGTGCTCTTCCTCTGTTATAGACTAATAATTACTACTTATCTATGTCCAGATAACCCTAACCCTAGCCAAAGTCTGTCTGCACTTTCGTCTTATAACAATAGTAAGTACTAAACAAAAGTACAACTCTTATATTGAGTAACATAAGAAAACTCAATAGAGTTTCTTTTAAAAAAAAAATATCTATGGAGAATGAAAACATTCTACTAGTATTCTATAGAATCCTTTGTGACAGCCAGGAGAAAAGTTTTCCAACCCCAATATAGAATGTGATATATATGAAAATGCTTGTTAGGAGTTACAAATGATTCATCAGAATACATAACAATTTTCTGATAATCTACTACCCAGGATAGTAAGAATAAACAAAATTGATTACCCATATAACTTATTTAATAATATTTTTGAGATAAATGGAATCCCATATAATATCTAGTGGAAAGGTGAATACCCAATCATTATTGATAATAATGGGATAGAATAAGCACTTTATTTCCTGCAAGTGAATTAGCTAAGCTAGCTATCACTAGCTACTTGGCATATCTTGTAAGCAAAGGAGAAGTAGAGAAAATTCACTTTTTCTTAACATAATGTATAGCAGAGTCTTGTCCAATTCCCAAAAACCTTGGAGATTTTGCTAAAATACCAGCTAACATTCAGAAGAAGTAACTTGAGTCCTGTCTTGAAAAGCTAAAATTGCTTAAAGACAGAAATATTTATAAAGTTGTGGACCTCTCTAAGAAACAAAAAATTAATTAAGAGAATCACTAGGTGTTCAACATTAAGTCTAATAATCATTACAAATCTTGACTTGTTATAAAAGAATTTTCTCAAGTTGAAGAAATTAACTTTGATAAATTATTTTCTCTAGTTGTCTGCTATGAAATAGCATGCTTATTTCTAACTGTTGCTGCCCTTGAATATTAGAATATCCATAGCATTAATGTAAAAACTGCCTACCTATATAGTGATTTGGATAAGAAAATCTATATAGAGTAGCCTGAATATTTCAGGCTATCTAGCAAAGAAAAGAAAGTATGGTAACTTTACAAATCATTATATAGCCTTAAGCAAGCTGGCTTATTTTGGTGGTAGACTATGACTAAGTCAATATTAGCTCTAGGGTTTAAGCAATATATATCTGATATTAGTGTGTATTACTTCATTGATAAAGAGACTAGAGAGCTTATTATAGCAATCACCTATGTTAATGATATTTGCTTTATGGGTTCAAAAAAATCTCCACTTCTCTTAGAGTTGAAGCAAAAATTTATAACAAAATAGGAATGTCATAACCTTGGAGAAACCAAAAAGTTTCTTAGGATATATAAGTCATAATCGCAAAGATCAAAAGATCTTTATAGGCTAATCTGAGTACTTGAATAAATTTTTAGTACATTTCAATGTAACAACTAATCTAAAAAGTACTCTACTACTATTGGGCTATGTATTCAAACATAATAATGAGTAATACAACCCTAGTTTCTGTTAAAAGTACCAACAACTAATTGAATCTCTAATATATTTAATGATTAGCTCATATCCTAACATAGGATTTGCTATAGTCAAACTTGCCTAACAGATGGCAAATCCTTCAAATAAGCATTATCAAGCAGAATTATATCTCTATAAGTATTTACTTAATATCTGGATAGTTTATGATAGACTTAGCAATAACTCTATTGTGGTATACTCTGATTCAGACTGGGTATAAGATCTAAAATTATATAAATCCATAACTAGTTACTTTACTCTTATAGCTTTAGAGTAATATCCTGGATGAGCTGCTAGCAAAAAATAGTAGACCTATCTTCAACTGAGGCTAAATATATAACCCTTTCTGATTGTGGCTATCAGCTTGTCTGAACAAGAAACCTCCTCAATGAGGTTAGTTTCAATGTTATAACTCCTATATTTATAGTGATAATCTTAGCTCACTTTTCTAAGGATCTAACTTTATATAAGAAAAGTGCTTCGAATATATTGATATTCACTATTACTATATAAGAGATCTAATTAAGGACAAACAAGTTAAACCATATCATATTGATGGGAAAAATAATCCTACTAATATTCTAACCAAAAGCCTTAGTTAAGTCTTATTTAGTTATTTTTGTCCATCTCTTAGCTTAAAAATACTTTAAGCTTATCTACTTTTACTTTTATTACTTAACAGCTGATGTCTTAAGCAAAGGGAAGTGTTGTAAAGCATTTTGCTTACTAAGCATATAATTAGTAGTACTAATTAGATAGTTGATATAAAATTTTCATTTAAGTTAAACTACTACCAATACTACTTATCTTCTATTGTCACTTGTATTTTACCAGCCCTTTATTATAGTATTTACTATAAGTAAGTAGTTACTAGTTGTCCACACTGTACTATACTATTATGTATTCTGTTCCTTCTAAATACTTAATAATATTATTGTTATATACCTATTTGAACACATCTAACCTATCTGACTTGATTACAGATAATGCTTACATAAGCTCTGCTCTGTCCAAAACATCTGTAGAAGTATATATCTTCCTTCTAGTCTGTATATTACTTCCAGTATAAATTAACCTAATTTCTTTTTATATCCAATCATACTATTACTAATTATATGGCTTCTTATAATCTCTATGGAACTCTGGACCTAATTTCCAAGAACTTTAGTGTATCCAGAATATTAATCTGTCTCCTCTAATCCATTTATCCAGTCAATCAGCAGATTGTGTTGGGCAAGCCAGTTATATCCAAGGACCAAAGAGCAGGAAGAATCAAGCGGAGTGACATAGAAGTCCAGATTTATACAATCACCAGTGGAAAATATTATAGGCAAGTTGGCAATTTCGGAGATAGTGCTGTTTGATGAACCATCAAACAAGCGGAGAGCAATCGGAGGAGTTGCGGATATCTTCAGGTGGTGAGTATCCACAAATTTAGAGTCTACAAAACAATGAGTAGACCTGGAATCGACAAGAGCTCGGAATGGGATTTCATTAAGGTGATCCTGACCAAGGATCAAGGGAGAAGTAAGGGAAACGAAAAGTGAATGAGGATCAGAAAGAGCGGATGCGTTGAGTCAAATCAGACTCGTTGCTGCACAGGGGAGTTCAATGCAACCCTCAGTCTGTGTGGAGTCCTGGGGGTCGCTCTCTATTTTTCTGAGGGTTTCTCAGAAGCAGCTGCCGGAGTATCAGCAGTTGCTGAAGTACCGTGGCCCTTGGGAGAGACCGTGGTCTGCTTCTTGGGACAGGAGTCCAGCTTGTGGTCTTCTGCACTGCAATAGAGGCACAGATTGTTTTCAAGATGCTTCTTGCACTCATCGCTGGTCAACTTGCCATTGCTGGCCAGCTTGGAAGAGAGATCCACCTGCAGAGTGTTAGGTTGCTTCTTGGGAGTGGGAGATGGAGGTGGCTTGGAGGAAGGGTTCTTAGTGGACAAGGCTGCCAGAGATGGATTTGCCTTGCTCTGGGAGGTTGTGACAGAACCAGAGGTGGAAGCCTTTCCTTGCTTCCAGGAGTGAGACTCAAAAGCCTCTTTCTCCGCCTGCCTTGCATAGTAGCGTTCATGGTCTCTTTTCCAGTAGCAGTGATTGATAGTCATTGCTAAGGCATACATATCCTGGAACGAGGTGGGTTTTCCTTGTTCCCAGGTGGAGATAGGATCCTGGATCCGATTGGGGAGTCCCTCGTAATAGCGATGGCACAGAACACTATTCTCCCAATCTAATTGGGAGGCATAGCACATGAAGTCCACATTGTAAGTGGAAATCTTATCACCAGGTTTCATGCAGAGATTATCCAACATGTTGGCTGCTTCACCAACAGGGTCCAAGAGACCAAAATGTCGATGTAGCTCATCCACAAATAGGTTCCAGTCAGAGAGCCAGTCTTGGAGGATGCCCTGGTCTTCTTGGTTGAGGCCCACCTCAAACCAGTCCTGGGCTACTCCAGTAAGATAGGTCATTGCGAAGTTGATTTTCACAATGTCCATATCGAATTGCGCCGGATTAGCGCAGAAATATAGCCTGCATTAAAACAGGAAATTATTGAGCTTGTCAGGCTCAGTACCACTGAAAGTGTCGGGGATGTGGGCTTTAGTTCCCCTTGAATTAGTGTTAGGTCTGGGAGTCTGATTAGTGTTGAGAGTGTTAGCAAGTCGGCCGAGTACCTTGGCCAATTGTTCATTAGTATTTTTGCTCTGATGGGGTTTTGACTGTAAGTGAGTAGAGGAAGTAGGTCTATTAGCTGTTAAATTAGTATTAGGATTAGTAGTGGGAACATCCTCCCAATTAGGGTCATTGTCCACAGGGACAATACTTGGACCAGGAATGGGCAAAACTGTCTGGCCAGGTTGGATTGTACTAGAGGGAGACCTCGGAGATGAACAGCCTCACTGATGGATTTATCTTGAACGTTGTGGCGTGTTTGGCAGATAAGCCATCGGTTCACTGAAACACGAGATCATGTTAAAGAGTATCCCCAGTGGTGGGACTGAAGTTAAAGAATTATGGCGAGAGGAAGCCATTTGGACTTTGAAGTGCAAAGTCAAGTAGATTGCAGACGGAACTGTGACAGAGGGTTTAGCAGGTGGAACTGCTCAGAAGTGACAGCAGACTTGGGAGTCTGATAATACTGTCAGATGTGGTTCACACCAGGGTGGAAGTCTACAGAATAGACTTGTGGAATGACCTTGGCTTCAGCTTATGTGCTGTGCCGTATGTCTGCCGCGTGGTCGCAACTTCAGATGAAGGAGAGAAAGTCCGAGTGGGAGTGAGTACTGATTTGTGTGTCGCCATTGAACACTGGAGATTGAGTTCAATGAGAGTTTATCTCTGTCAATCTTCAGACTAGCAAATTACAGTGTAACTACTAGTCTTATATACAAACTGATATTATAGGAGATGCTCGGGGTTTCAGTGGTAAAACCCCTATTGCCCTGAGCAGAGGTTTCAGTGTTGAGACACTGACAGGAGTAACTCCATCATGGAAGACTGAGTTGAATAGGAGTATCTCTGCCATGGAAGACAGAATATCCAGAGGGTTGCAGTACCACCATGAGACATGTTGCAAGAAAGGTGGCCACCATGGAAGGCGGGCTTGTATGGTTCAGAGATGGTTTCACTGTAGGAATGTTGTTTCTGGACAGGTGGACTTGTATATGACAATTGTATTCTCTTATATCACTTAGTATATGAGTACACTTTTGTCTTAACAACATCCAATATATGCCTATTATGCTCAAGATACTAAATATTAGAAGTGTGACAGTCTACACAAAGTAGAGAACCACAGACTTTTGGCTTGGTGTTGCAACTTTTAATAATCATGTGACAGTTGTATGACATTATACTATAACTCTAACCCTAAGTCCAAAATAAGAAAATAAGTGAAAATAAGAAAGGAAAATAAAATAGAATCCACTGTTTTTGACTCTAATACTTCAATTCCTTTGATGCTACAGCTATTCTAGGTTATAGGTTATTTGACAATATCTCTAATTGTATCTTCTTCTATCCTTGTAATTACTCAAATCTTAGTAGTTACAAATCCTACATGAAGTCTCTTGACCATCTGTATCTTAAGGCTTTTTCCTCTTCCTCCACTCTCATTGTTGTTACTAATAAAAATGCTACACCCCCAAGAAATATGCAGGTTGTTTCTCCTATACATTTCTGGAGACTAAGATAACAGGTATCATGTTATGATCACTATGATCTATACCTCATGTTCTACAGATATTCATCTTATGTTGGACATATGTTGGGGTTTGTTTCATACTTGACTCATAATTAACTGTGCCTTGGATCTTCCTCATGTAGCATCAATTAACATCTTATGCAGTAGTGAAGATCTTCTTATGTTTTTCCCATTCTTCTCTTATTGTTTTCTTAAGGACACCTAATCTGTTCCTCATGGTCATTAGGTATACATAGTTATAGTTATAGTCCTGTATCTTTACACTTTACTAATTGATCATCTCCTTCATCTTTTCTCAAGTTTTTGCCTCAGTTGCAATCTGAGCCAAGCTTAGAATTGTAGCATATCATTTTCTAAAGCTCCAGCTGGTCAGATAACTGCTTCTGATACTAAGCTATTTGCCATAAGACTAGGCATTGCCAAGGCTACTAGTATAGACATTGAATACACTATCCTTATCACTGACTCTCTAGGTTCTACTAGAAAGGTAGTGGACCTCTCTATACATTCTGGACAAGCTCATTTCTTAGCTGTCTGCTTTGTACTTAGATTGTCCTTTTCTTATAGCCTTAACCATTGAATCAAATTCTGGAACTGCTCAAGCAATGCTAAGTAGCCTCTATACCAACTAGTCCATAATAATATAACTAACAAAGCCCATAATTGCTATTCTATACTCTCTGCCATTCTAAGTATTCTTTTAGATGTTTCTATCAAAGTTTTTAGCCACCTGATCATTACCATTCATGTCAGAGTTGTGAACAATGGACTTAGTTTTATTTTATTTTTCTTTTCTTTTAGGTTTCTTTATTTTATTTTTCTTTTATTTTTCTTTATTTAAACATAGGCAAAGAAGACAAAATGTGACATCACAGTCACAGTCACATATGTTACATGATTGTGACATAATGGAACAATGTTGAAAGTTCTAGAAACAATGATGTCATCAACCTCAAGACAAACATATAGTCATTAGGGTAGGGCTAAAAGAGTATAGCACAGACCATCAGTAGTTTGTATATAAGGTAGATGTCTTGTACTTAGGAACTCTATCAAGTTCTCTTGTGTTACTCAATACAAGAGTTGTTATAGACTTAAGCCCTTAGGTTTGGATGAAAGAATAAACCCTTGTATAGGAGTAACACAAGAGAACTCGATAGAGATCTTTTTACAAACTAGTCTATCTTATATACTACTACCAATGGTCCATGCTAACTACTGTGCACCCTACCCTAAATGACCATGTGTAGAACATGAGGTTAACATGTGGTACCCATGTTGTATGACATCATTTGTTCTAGAACCTTTTACTTTATTCTCTCATGTCTTGTGATCAATGTTGTGACCACACCATCAGACTGTGACTGATGTGACAGTGTGACAGATCACTCCTAACCCCAACCCTAAATGTTCTAAAAATAGAAAAATGAAAATAAATCAAAATAAAGTTGTCACAAACTTTATTCAGCTTGTATCTCCACAACCAGTAGACCGATTTTCACAAACTAAGTTGCGCTGGAAAGCCCCAAATGAGAGCTATTCGCACATATGTGGGATGTACAAAAGCAACAATAAACGACTGAGATATCAGGCCATCAGTAGCTGTAAAAGCTTCATCTGCTAATATCTCATGAACAGCTGAACATATTCACACGATTGAACTTGCGTTGGGAAGTGCTCATCAATCCGTTTCCAACGATATATGATGCATCTCAAAGCAACAAGTATTGGTAGAGATACAAGCATATCAATGTAGTGACATAATTAGTTATCTTCTAAAATTAGC
>JAJOHK020001514.1:0-13089 GCA_022457215.2 Leucocoprinus gongylophorus | reverse complement strand
TATCAAACAGCTGTATATGTCATCTTGGGGGCTGATCGTTCTACCAAGGGTAATGTTTCGACACGGAAGAGTTTGAAACGTGGAATGGTGTGCACAATATTTCATTCCTTGGCGTAGTTGCAAAGATCCGTTCCCATACCACTGCTCCGGGGATATCAGAGCAGATCTCCGACCCATCGGCCGATGTGTGTTTAGAATGTATGTCCCTTCTCTCTTGGCAGTTTGTGAAAGCTTCATCTTGGCAAATTTCAACCATCATGATGTATACCGTTGTCAGGTGATGACTGGTCAAGCCACCTAGTAGGTTAGGAGCAATGTTCCTATACTGACACCACATAGTGTTCCAGCCCCAGGAGTGGACCTGTGGTCAGTGCAAGGAAATAATCTTGAGGAGTTGTAAGTGCCTAGGAACTTCAATTGATATTTGGATAAGGTATTCTACCAATGCACCACTACTATATATACTACAATAGAGTGGTCCAAGCACACTGGTTTGTGGTAACCATAAGTTGTAATGACTATAGGCTGTTACCTAAGTAATAATCTTAAAGTATTTTTTGTGGGAACACAAAAAGAACTTGACAAGGTTAAATAAACATTCTGCTTATTCATACTTATGCTGCAATTAGCACAGCCTGACTAAGTGATAAGTGCTGTACACTCACAATAAGTCACTCAAGTGTTATTTATTTATATAGTAATTGTAAGAGGACATAACTTTTTACACTTCCTAGACCTTTTATCATTTTCTTTTCTATCATTTCTCCATTTTTGGGCACATACCTACAAAAGCATACTCATGCTGTACCCACTAGCAGAATATCATGCTGTGCTGATGAAAAATTTATACAATAATGCATTTTTATCCCTTCCTAATATAAAAGGACCTATGATGGATGACTACAACTTAGTTGTTCATACTATCTTTGTAAGACTGAAGTAAGCACTAGAGTATGTCTATTTATATATGTAGATTACTAATGATCTAGTAAAGTTTGTATGTCTAATAGGTTATGGGTCCTGACTTGCTTGACTAACACATTATGTTGAATTTAAAAACTTACTTTTATTCTTGACTTTAACTTAATTTTATGCTCATATTATCATTTATATTCTGACACCAAATACTATTAACACTAACAACAAAATATTGCAAAGCATTTTGCTTAGTAAGTGTATAGTTTGCAATCAGTAGTACTAATTAGGTAGTTGATATAAAATTTTCATATAGGTTGAACTACTACTAATACTACTCATTTTCTGTTGTTACTTGTACTTCTTCAGCTCTTTATTATAGTACTTGCTATAAATAAGTGGTTGCCAGTTGTTTATACTACATCATGTTACTATACATTCTGTTTCTTCTAATAGATTATAGGTCCTGGTTATCTTTATTTCTAGTTAGCACTTTTTTAGACTGCTTTCTATTGATAAGAAGAACTTGACTAATTCTACTAGTGAGCTGACATTTTGTCTGTAAGGAGACTAGCTCTTCTGAGACTTTTCTCTTTTGTATTTTTGTTTGATCTATATTCTATGATCCTTTTTTACATCTGCACTTATCTGATTATCCATTTTCCCATGCTCTAGATGTCAAGTTCACAAACGCTGGACTTAGTTTCTCTCTATTTTACTTTTCATTTTTATTTTCATTCTGTTTTATTTTTCTATTTTCTATTTTTAGAACAACTAGGGTTAGGGTTGATCAGTCATGCTGTCACATCAGTCACAACCTAACAGTGTAATCACAAGACAGATCATGAGACTTGGGAGAATTTAGTAGAAAATTCGAAAACAGATGATGTCATATAACATGGGCACCACATGTTGGCCTCATGGATTATACATGGTTGTTTAGGGTAGGGTACACAGTAGTTAGCATGGACCATATGTAGGACTATATAAGGTAGACTAGTTTGTAGAAGAGTTCTCTATCAAGTTCTCTTGTGTTTACTCTAATACAAGAGTTTGTTCTTTTATCCAACTCTAAGGATTTAAGTTCATAATACTAGACTCCTTCAAACTGCATACCAATAATCCTAACTGTTCAGATATGTCATTTAACTTTTATTTCCAGTACTCTCTTACTCTTTTGTAATATTTTATGATCTTTTGAAGTCTGTTAGTATTATATAATCTACTTTCCCATGCTCTGAAAGCACTTGCTATATTAGAGTTAAAGGCAGTGGACTTATTTTTTTTCATTTTCATTTTCTTATTTATTTTATTTCCTTTTTCATTTCTTTTTATTTTAGACTTAGGGTTTGGGTTTAGTGTAACATCACAAACTGTCACACATCTGTCACAAGTCATGGTCACATAATCACATAGAACATAGAATATTATAATGAGCCAAGTGTATATAAGGTAGACATTTTGTAACTGAAACTCCATTGGGTTCTCTTATATTAACCTAATATAAGATTTATTTTTTATTCTAATCTTTTGAGCTTAAGTTGTAACATGCTAAGCACTCTGACTTTCTTCTAATCCAGTCTTTCTATTCTGAACTGTTCCTAATTACTTAAGTATCATCATTCCTTGCTTATATAAACAGAATTCTGACACATTAAAATAAACTTGTTATTATATAGAGTAGTTGTTATTTTCAGGAATCTCTATTCTGTTCTTTTAGAATTTTCTAGAGGTAAGTGTATAGTTTAGTATTTCTTAGACAATAGACTTAGGATTTTCTGGAGATTTAAAGTACTTTACTCTTCTACCTAGTTGCTCTAATATTGTTGCTTCTAGGCTTATTATAGATTGAGCTGATTTTGAATTACTCTATGCTTATAGAATCTCTTTATATTTTATATATGCTAATGGCTTATTACTGTGTAATATGGCTAGACTGCTAGCACTGAACCAACTATGCCAAAAGACAATTTAACTAAAAGCTTATACTTTTCAGCCAACTAGCACTATTTATGCTGATTATAGGAACTCAGATAAGCAACAAGCTTATATACTGGTTGGGTTGAACATTTGCATTCTAATTCATGCTGATTATCTTTATTGATAGCAATAGCTAACTTTATCACTACTCTTTCCAAGCTTACTGATTCTGTTGACTACTCTTTCTGGGAAATCTGTGTCAAATCAACTCTTGCTCTTATTATCTATCATAAGGCTGTCTTTATTATTGAAGATATGCTGAATACTTTGGCACTTTCTTAGACCACTAATATAAATGAGGTAACTAGAAGAAATTTTCTAGGCTTTCAAGTTAAGTGTCATGATATACTTGGACCCTTATATTTTATTTTTATATTTCTTAGACAATGAAGAAGTATGTGACCACAGTCACATAATACATCACATGATGTGATGTCATAGGTCTGGAACATAGTAAAAAAAACTGGAACAATAACATCAAGAATATAATTACAGTATGTTTGCCTTATGGTAATAGTATAGTAGACTTATAGATATCAGATGTACTTTAGGGTAGGGTTATTTATCATTAGCATGAACCATGTATTTATTATATAAATGGTATAGGAATATATTGGGGATTTCTTGTTGAGTTTTCTTGTAATTCTCATGAGATACTTTGCTTATAAGTTTACTTAAGTGGTCTATTAGTTGTTTTGACTAGTGGTTGCCACAACACTGAGGCTGTTCTTAATTCCACTTTGCTAAGTAACTTGTTAATACATGGCAAGCCAAATGCTGAGATTCTTTGAGCTCATTTATAGACCTTTATGAGAATATCTGGTCTAATATTAGTCTTTACCAACTATTAGAGAACAGTTATGTTTCAAATTTTCAGTAATCAGAATCCTACTCCTCAGATTACTGAGCCTAATTCTTCTTACATAAGACTCCATGTGTTATAACTTAAAGACTTTAGAGCAAATCAATAAGAAAGAATCTTGTATTAGATAACATAAGAAAACTTAATGGAGTTCCTAGTATAAAACTGTTTATCTTATATATGCTAAGTTACTGGTTCATGCTACAGTACCACTAACCTACCCAAAAGGTCATGTATTATCCTTAAGATCAACATATGTCTAACATGTTATAGTGATATCATTTCTTTTTAGAAACTTCTATCATGTTCTCTTATGACATATGATCATGTGATAGTGACTGATGTGTGACAATTTGTGACAGTAACTTGTTATGTTACACTAACATTAACCTTAAGTTTCCAAAATAGAAAATAAAGAAAAAATAAAATAAATTGAGAAAGAAAAATAAAAATAGTTAAGTCTAACATTCATAATTCTGATACCATAAGAATAATTGTAATATCCCTCTTTCCTTATAGGTTGATGATTTACTAAACTTCTTGACTCAGTCTATCTAATTTATACAAACTGTTCTTAAATGTGATAGTGCAATCTCATACACTAATATAATGGCTATAATGTTACAAACTCAAGATCTTAGAATTAGTCAAGAATAAGAACCTTGTATAGGGCTTACACAAGAGAACTCAATGGAGTTCTTAGTACAAACTTATATACCTTATATATGCTAGGCTACTGGTCTATGCTACAATACTATTAACCTACTCTAAAAGGCCATACATTATCGTTAAGATCAACATATACCAAATATGTTGTAGTGACATTGTTTCTTTTTAGAACCTTCTACTATGTTCCATTATGACAGTATGATAGTAACTGATTTGTGACATTTTGTGATAGTTATGTGTAACATTATGCTAAATCCTAATCCTAAGTTTAAAATAAAATAAAATAAAATAAAAAAGGAAAATAAAATGAGAAAGAAAAAATAAAATAGAGTTCATTGTTCACAACTCTAACATGTAATAGAGGACTTTATAGTTTCAAATAAAATTAACTATGCATGTATAGCTCTAAGTTAAAATAGATTTGTTCTGTCTAATACTATATTTCTTGTATAAGAGTAAAAAAGTGTCTCATGGCAGCTTTTATGAAGATGAATGGTTCTTGGATTTTAGTACCTTTGCCTACTTTACTCTGACTGAGTTTGACTTTGTTAATATGACTTTAGGTAATTATAGTTGAGTTGAGACTACAAACTCAAAAACATCACTATTTATAGTTGTTTCTGGCACTGTTCTGATTGAACATGAAATATTTAACCCTGAGAAAGTGACTACTAAAGTTGTTGTATTAAAATTATGGTCATATCATATACCATTTATTATTTGTATATTTTGGAGTTCTAAATGACATTTTCTGTAGTGTTTAATAATCTAAAGTATACATAGCAGTAGATTATTATTAGGTTACCAGTTTCATATTTAAGAATGTAGTCTATTGTGTACCATTTTTCTTAGTCTGATTATTAATTTGAACTGTGTCATGCTCATACACATTTGCTTAAATTCCCATTATCTAAAATTCTAACCACATAATACATAGGTTAGGTATAATATTATCCATTGAAGCCAAAGTTGTTCTATCTATATAGTACTCCTTCTGACTCTATTCCAAAGCCTATTCTTGTCTAAGTTTTTTTCTATTTCTGTCTTCTGTGCTACCATCACAGATGAAATCAGCAAGTGTGAATTACATCTAACAGGCTAGTATATTGTGTTCTTAGTATGCAAATGCATTTTCTTTTTACTGGACAAATTCTTTAGTCTAGATTGAGAGTAGAAGGCAATAAAAGCATTTCTACTTTTTGTGATAAGTCTGGTAATGCTATTTTATTAGCTATGTCTAACCTTTGAAGTAATATTCAGATTGTGAGAACTTACATTTTCAAGCATAATATTCCTAATCCTATGAGTCTTGCAACAAGACACCTAGACTTTGAGACTTTGTATTGTCATTTTGGACATGCCTCTGATGAAGTCATATATTATCCTTGACAATTTTGAAGATGTGAAGAAGATCTATTTTCCAACATAGAAATATGTCTGCTATGGTTATACTCTATTACAAACTTTATTCAACTTAAATCTCCACAACTAGTAGACTGATTCTTACAAACCAAGTTGTACTGGAAAGCCCCAAATAAGAACTATTTGCATATATACAGAATGTATAAGAGTGACAACAAATTACTGAGATATTAGATTATCAGTAACTACAAGTATCATTGGTTATTATTTCAGAAATAACTATATAAATTCTCATGATCAAAGTTGTATTGGAAAGTGCTCATCAAACAGTTTCTAATAATGTATCATATATTATATAGAGATCAGTATTCATAGAGATACAAGTATATCAATATAGTGATATAATTAGTTATCTTGTAAAATTAGCCTGACATTCATTATAACAGATGACAGTTCTACCAGGTACAAGTTTTGATCATGTGATAGAAACAGCTTGTGCACAGACTATTACTATTTGATATAAAATATATCTATGTCTAAGAATTAAACCTCAGTATTAGAGTTGTGAATAGTAGACTTAGTTTTGATTTTATTTCCTTTCTATTTTCACTTTTCTTTATTTTGGAATATAGAAAAAGAGTGTGAGGTAATCATCACTTCTCTCTTTCTTACCACTATGTTATATAGTAGCATTTAACAGAGAAATTGTAAATAAACACATTTTTTTTTCTCAATCAGCTATGTATACTTCAATAAAGGGTAATACTACTTTAGAGAACATCAATATGGGCAAAATGAGAAGGAAGTTCATGTTATTAAGTCTAAATGCCTGAAGAGAGTCATTAGCTCATTCTAATCTTTTTTCTGTCCTATATATGGATAGAATGGAGGTCTAGAGTGAAGATCCTACTATTACAATCTTAAGACCTTGGAGTGAGTCAAGAAAAAGAACCTTGTATAGGGTTTACACAAGAAAACTCAATAGAGAACTCTGTACAGGATTGTCTATCTTATATACTAAACTACTATAGTCCATGCTACTACTTCTTTAGCCTACCCTAAACAACCATGTATTTGCCTTAAGATCAATATATATTGTATATATTGTATGACATCATTCTTCCAGAATCTTCTATATCTTTCTCTGTGACCTTGTGACTTGTAACTGTTATTATGACCATGTCATATGACATCATCTTAATTCTAGATCCAAAATAAAAAAAAATAAAGAAAAAAAGAAAAAGAAAAGGGAATTAAATAAAGAAACTATAGTCCAAGCTTCACATGTCTGACATTTACATGGGCAAACCAAACTGAACAAGAATTATTTCAACTGTCCTATGCTTCCTACAAAGAGAGAGAAAATAATAACTCTGAGGAGGCAAAGAGAAACAACAATATGTCTTTTATATGTGTAAAAGATACAAATAACAATAGGGCAAACACAAACTTACCTATTTTGATGATCAACCAACCAATCAAAATTCATGGAATAGTCAAACAAATCCAATCTCAATCTTTAGAAAAGAGGAATAAAAAATTACAGATATGGATAATATCAAGTTGTCTTTTACACTGAATCACTGATTTTATCAAAAACTACCCTTTCAAGAATAATAGGGAGAAGGATATAACATACCTAAAAGGTTTTAGACAAGCCACATACTTACTAGTCTTAGCTATGTTTGAAAGTAGTTGGGATACTCTTAAGATAAGAGAGAGTAACAAAACTTTCTGGCTAAAGATGATAGAGAATTTCAATTGAATTCCTCAGTCTAATGAATCCAGCAACAAAAAAGACAAACCTGTGATATTAAAGCCTGTTGATTTTTCCAACTTATCCCCTTCTTCTTCAGTTCCCCCTAGACTATCTAAGGAAGAGCTGAAAAAATTGAAATTCCATGGAGAAATCAACAAATCTACACAGAAACTGTCAGTCATGAATTCTGGTCATTCATATACTCAAGCATTGGTGGGGAATGTCAAAGATATTCTCAAATTCAAAGAAAACTTTCTGAAATTGTCAAACAAGAAGATCAAAAGTATCAAAAAGATGATCAATGACACTAATAAATCTAAACCACACATCAATATGACCACAAAGAGTCTCTCATATAAACAAGTCATCATTTCCATGAGCACTGATAATATCAAGAAATTCATGGAATTTTCTAGCAATTATGTTGCTAACATTAACAGAATACTCAAGAATATTAAATCAGATACTTTTGTTAATTTTATTTGTAGTGACCATTGAGGTCTTATCATCACAACCAACAAGATGTCTTTTCTGTTAGATATGAATATAGTAGAGAATTATATTAAGAATGTTCATACTGTAGATGCCAGCAATGTTCAAACTGCTTGATTACCACAGTTAAAATCATATTTGAAGATTTTAGGGACATCTTACATCATAGAAGGTACTGATACAGGTATCAATTCAGGAGTGGTTAAATTAATAATTAAATCTACTCATATTTTCAAAAACATCCACATTGCTCATGTCATCAAAGTTTTACCCAAGTCAGATATAGCAATTATTTGGATTAACATCTGGAGCTTCCAGAATAAGTCAGTAGCTAAAACCCTCATTAACTATTGCTACCATTCATGGGGCCAACATGAATCTTGGCATCTCCCAATGCAGGGACTATTAGAAATGGGGACATACTACCTTTGTATGCAGAGCTCAAGGATCTAAATATATCAAATGCAATGGACCTTATAAGATCAAATACTACTGTCACTTTGTTTAGTGCTGTAAGGAAAATTTTAAAATCAACCTGCTTTGTCTCAAAACAAAACAAGGTAAACCCTGTCTGTACTCATTCAAATGTCTGAATTTCAAAGGAGATCACCAAGCTGACTCAAATCAATATCTGTTCTGGAAAAACTGGTTCAATAGAGAATGGCATACAAAAAAGTACCAAGAAATCCATAAAACCAGGAAAAATTCAATTCACTCAGTTGTAAATAGGACTCAAGTATGATTATCAAAAACATCAAGCTCTTTTCATAGAATGTTTGAAAGAACAAGATTTTAACCAATACTATTTTGGAAACCAACAAAGATTTTGATATTATTTTCATTCAAGAACCACCATGGTTAATTATTCATTCTATTCCCAGTTCATCAAGTAAAGAAGGAGAAAATATAGTAGGAGCTCCTGACCATCCAAATTGAATTACCTTTTCTAGAAATTCATTGAACATTAATGACTATTCTAGAGTTATTTCATATATCAACATCCATATGATCAGTTTGTGCTTTTTCTTTTACTTAATATTTATTCTGATTCTAACCAATCCACTTTAAAGTATCTAAAAAATACTGAAGCTAACATTTGAAATGTTCTAATTGGTTGTTGTCATCTTAGATGCTAGCATCAAGAACAATATAGCCACTTCTATCACTTACATTCACTCATTCAACAGTCCATTGAAGAAAACACTTCATTATGCTATCAGTATCACTTCAATAGAGGCAGAATTGTTTGCTCTCAGATGTGGGATTAACCAGATGGTTCAAATACCTGGTTCTTCTCACATCATTGTCATCACAGATGCTTTTCATATAGTGCAAATTTTTTTTGATTCATCCATACATCTATATCAACTCCAGGTAAATAGTAATATCTGAAAACCTCTGAAAGTTCTTTGATGAGCACTTGGAGAGCTCTATTGAATTCTGGGACTACTCTAGTAATAAAGAGTAGTGCCTACATGCTCAGGTAAATAAGGAAACAAAAAAATTCAACCTTATTCCACTCTATTCTAGCAAAACATCATGGAACTTAAGCAAAAAAGAGGAATGTGACAACATCATTAAAGAATGGCATACCAAGTTCAAAACATTGATTCTCAAAGAAAGAAATTTCCTTAATATGTTAAACAATGATCTTTCAAATATCAAGCCTTCCTATATGAAAGGAGGACTTTGGATCAAGAGTTTTGGTTTCTCAAATTCACTTTGTGCTCATGCTACTTGAGCCATCACTAATTATACTTTTATAGGAGAATACTAACTCAGATTTTTCCCAAGAGAAGAGTTCAGTTGTTTATGTGGAGTGTATCCAATTGAAACAAGACATCACATCCTCTATGACTGTAGAAGGTTTAACAAATACTGGAATTTGAGAGAAGACATGATAAGCTATTTTGTATCATTCTTGGAATTCAACCTGAATGCTTTCTCCTTCATGTAGTGTTACTTTCCATTATTTTTCTTTGAGTTTCTCTTCAATTTTCTTTTCTTTTCCCTTTTGTCTTATCTTATTTGATGTAGTTATGAAGTAGCTACCACACTCTGTCATTGCACTCCATATAATAAATTGTTGATTTAAAAAATAAAAAAAGAGTGTGAGATAATGTTACACATAACAGAAGTATGATATCTGTCACAATCACAAATCACATAATTATGTGATACAAAGAAGGATGTAGAAGGTTTTGAAATAGGTGATATCATATAGCATGGCAACAACATGTTGGCCTTGTAAAAAGCATATGTACTTTAGGGTAGGTTAGTTGTAGTGTATACACAAACCATGGCCTGTAGTATATAAGGTAGACTATTTTATACTTGGAACTCTATTAAGTTTTTTGTGTTACTCAATACAAAAGTTATCTTTTGTCTTTACCTAAGGATTTAAGTTATAACACTTAGAATAACATCAATCATCTTCAATTTTTATCTTTTCATCATTGATATCTGTATTAATCTTTATTATCATTGCTATCATTATTGAACTTCTAGATTACTCCTAAACCTCTGAGAGTACACATAAGGTTCAGATATCACAAATAAATAAGTAGTTTATTTTGTGATATACTCTTAGAAAAATGCACCCACACAGTTTCTCTGAGAACTCTGTTCACTCTAGTGAGCCTCTAGGATTGATTTACTCAGATTTTCTTGAGCTCTCCATCTTGTCTTATTCAAAGTACAAGTGGGTGATTACATTTCTTGACAACTATTCCTCTTATTGCAACATTACTTTTTTACACAAAAAGTCTGAAGCTGCAGAAGCAATTAAGTTAATTTTCTGGATATAGTCAAATACTACTTTCCATTCTGTGAAGAGGTTGTACACTGACAATGGGGGAGAATATGTAATATTGGAATTACAATCCTTTCTAAGAAAGCAAGAGATTGTCTATAAGACTAGTACTCCATATGTATACTAACAGAATGGTCATACTGAATGATTGAACTGAATGATTGAACTACACTTTGCTTGGAAAGATGCAGTCAATGCAACTTAAAGCATATCTACCAGATTCCTGGTGGGAGTTTGCAACTGCAGCTTATGTATACAATCACATACTTATTAGGTGTTTCAAATGGAAAATACCTTAGAAGATCTTCTTGGGTAATAAACATTGTACTTTTGTGTTTTTGGCTATGGAGCCTATATGTTCCTTCCTAGTGAAGTTCATGCCAACAAACTTGGAGGAACTTTTTTCTAAATGCACTGGCTCTTATACAAAAGAGCACAAATTGTACAATAAGTTATTGAACAAAATAAGTCCAGAGATAGAGTTGTTAGTACCTGACTCTTTTGGAAAAGATAGACCTACTCCAGTACCCATTCTACATACACCCATTTTCTCCATTCAAAACAATTCTTCTACTTGTTCTTCTCTACCTTCTCTTTCTTGTAAGTTTCCATCTCTCTTACCTACCCAGGGTCTAAAAAGCCCACAGCAGAGATTGAAGAGGATAATGATGTTGACTCTGATATTGAGATGCAACTACTCAGCTCTCAACAACCTTTGTAACTTGCTCTGCAGACACCATAAGAAAGTTCTGAATTAAAGAGATCTAAGTATCAAACTCAGATATTAGAGAAGGAAATTTTTATAAAGAACAAAAACATCCTACCAATATCCTGTGGAATTCTTTATAGCAGCCAAAGAGGATTTTTTACAACCTCAATGTAGCACATGATATGCAAGAAAATGCTTGTTAGGAATTACAAAAGATTTATCAGAATACACAATGATTTTCTAATAATCTACTGTCTAATATAGTAAGGATAAATGAAGTTGATTATCTATATAACTCATTTGATAATATTGTTGAGATAAATGGGACCCTATATAATATCCAGTAAAAAGGCAAATGCTCAATTATTGTTGATAATAATAGGAGTAGAATGGACATTCCACCTTCTACAGGTAAATTAACTAAGCTAGCTATCACTAGTTACTTGGTATATCTTACAAGAGAAGGAGAAGTAGAGCAAATTTACTTTTTCTTAGTACAACATACAGCAGAGTCTTACCCAATTTTCAGAAACCTTGAACATATTGCTAAATTGCCAGCTATTATAGTACACTTGAACTTTTATATTTGATTTTGATTTTCTTTTCTTCTTAATTCTTAGACAATGAAGAGGCATATGATCACAGTCACATGACACATGTCATGACATGATATCATAGGCCTAGAATCTAGGAGAAGGGGCTAGAAGAATAACATCAAGATATATATCTATAGCATATTCACCCTATAGCTGATGTATGAACTTTAGAGTAGGGTTATTTATCACTAGTATGGACCATGTACTTATAGTATATATAGAATAGGAATACATTGGGAACTTCTTATTGAGATTTTTGTGATCCCCATGAAATTCTCATCTTGTAAGACTACTTAGTATATTATTGACTATCTTGGTTAGTAGTTGCTACAACACTAACTGATATTCAAAAGAAGTAGCTTGAGTTCTGCCTTGAGGAGCTAAAATTGCTTAAAGATAGAAATATCTATAAAGTTGTGGATTTTTCTAAGAGATGGAAAGTAATAAAGAATTACTAGGTGTTCAATATTAAGTCTAATGGTCATTACAGATCTTGACTTGTTGTAGAAGGATTTTCTCAGGTTGAGAGAATTGACTTTGATGAATTATTCTTTCTCATTATCTGCTATGAGATAGTATGCCTATTTTTAGCTGTTACTGTCTTTGAAGATTGGGATATCCATAGTTGTCAAGATCGTTGATGGTGGACTTTATTTTATTTTCTCTTTTCATCTCTATTTTACTTTTTATTTCTTTTTCATTTGCATTTTCTATTTTTAGAACAACTTGGGTTAGGGTTTATCAGTCATGCTGTCACATCAGTCACAAATTAATGGCGTAGTCACAAGACTGATCACGAGACTTGAGAGAATGGAGTAGAAGATACTAGAATAAAGTGACGTCATACAGCATGGACAACACATGCTGGCCTTATGTAATACTCATGGTCATTTAGGGTAGGGTGCATAGTAGTTAGCACAGACCATGGGCTAG
>JAJOHK020001513.1:0-13091 GCA_022457215.2 Leucocoprinus gongylophorus | reverse complement strand
GAGAAGAAATAAAGAAGAGGAGATCTGAGGAAGAAATACAAAGAATAAGAGTAAAGAAAGGAAAGAAGGTAAAAATAAATCCAGAGGCAGAAGAATTCAGAAGAGGAGAGTTACCAGGGAGATACACGGTGAAGTTGTTATACAGGTGGGATGACAAGAAATTTGATAAAGAATATTTAAAAAAATTGCAGAGGAATTGGAATAGGTGGAAGAACGATAGAAAGGAAGGAGAGAAGGAATATATGAAGAAGTTGGAGGAAAGTTTGAAATGGAATGAGAAGGATGAAAAGATGAGTGAGATAATCTGGAAGAACAAAAAAGAAGTTTTTCTGAAAGCGGAACTCTAAGAAGGGGGTACTGTTATAGGACGCTTTGGACATAAACAATTTTATTTTATTTTTCTTTAAAGATGATGAAAAGGGTATGTGACAAGGAAGTCACATGATAGGTCACATGATGTGATGTCATAGGCCTAGAATCTGGTAGAAGAATCTAGAAGGTAACGTCAAGGCACATAAAGTATACATGGTAGTCTTGAGTAAGAAGTGAGGTAAGCATGAGGTTGAAGCATGGACTATAGAGCAGGTTTAATTATTAGTAGCACGGACCATGAACCATTTGTATAAATAGGACCTTGATTAAGAAAAGGCTCCTTGTTGAGTTTTCTTGTAAAATTTCCACTTGATATCTATTCTAAGAGATTTACTTACTTGTGTAATCGTTAGACCATGTGTTTAGTGGTTGCCACAACACCTAGGCTCAAGGGGTATACTAGTTAGGCAGGCAAAGCCTAACTGTTTGTATATATTAAAGCCCACTAGTACATTTCAGATGTATCACCTTTTGTGGACGTGCTCTTTACATTTTCATCTATCAGCTCTGTGCTACATCTTCCCTTGTGAGATGTCTATGTAAGAGAACAGCAAGTGTCCTTAAGACCTTACTTAGAGTAGAATGTCCTTCTTAGGACAAAATCGCATACACTTTTCTTAAGGCAGTAGTTAGTAGCAGTGTAGACAGGACTTAAAGAGGGCCTGCTATTACTTATTGAGATACTGTCATCTTCTAAGTACAAATCAGAGAGCGAAACCAGCACAGGTTCTGCTCTTTTGTTATACACATCCTCACCACCACCCTCATTATCACTCTCACCTATTGACTCACCACCATACTACAATATGAGTCAAGTCAATTTACATGAAATTATCAGACAGCAGCAGAAACAGTTGGTGGCAATGCAGGTGCAGATACAGGCCCTGCTAGCAGAAGAAGTAGGTGGACAAGTAGAAAGGAAAGAAAAATAAGGAGGAGGAGCTGAAGTAGCGAAACCTCAAATTTTTGATGGAACATCAGCAAAAGTAGGGGGATTTATTGCAGTGTACAAGTTATATATTAGAATGAGATTGAGGGGAGAATCAGTGGAGGGACAAGTACAGTGGATATTATCATATATGCAGGGAGGAACAGCAGACATGTAGAAAGAGAATGTAATGGAGGAGTTAGAGGCAGGAAAAATCAAATATAAAACAGCAGAGGAATTTTTGATAAGTTTGAAGAAGGAATTTGGGGGAGGAGAAGAAAAGTCGGTCAAAGCGGTGGAATTAATAAAGCTGGAGCAAGGAGAGAAAACAATGGAAAAGTTTGTGCAGGAGTTCAAAAGAGCAGTGAGGGTAAGCAGATACGAGGGGAGGCCATTGGTGGAGGAGTTCAAGAGGGGGATAAATAGAGGGATAAGGAGAAAGTTGATGGAGGTGGAAAATCTGCTAACCTCCATAGAACAGTGGTACAAGAGGGCAACAGCTCTTGACAGAAATTGGAAAGAGAGTAGAAGGGAAGAGGAGAGATTGAGAGAGAAGAAGAAGACAATGGGAAGAGCTCCCAAGCAGGAGCAAAAACAAATGAAGAAGTAGAGAGGACAAATATAGTAGTTGTTAGAGGGCAGAGACAGAGTATAGGAATTCCCCCAAGAAGAGACTCTTATGTGATAGAGGTGGATAGGGGGAGAAATTGTTATACTTGCGGGGGTTTTGGGCACATGGCCCATCATTGTAGGAACAGGGGAAGAGAGAGGCTGATAGAAGGAAGGAGGGTGGAATATGGTGGAAGAAGAATCAAGGAGATTCATAGTAATATGAACAATTTAAAAGGGGTAGAGAATCTAGAACTTCTTGACTAGATTCTCAGAATAAGTACAGTGTGTTAGCTACGATAATATACCTGCATCAGAGGAGAAAGTAAGAAAAGCAGAGGGAAGAACTTTGAGAGAAGTAACGGTGAAAATTGGGTTAGAAAGAATAGATACTCAGGAGGGAGTTATAGTAGAGGCATTATTGGATAGTAGGACAATGGGGTTGGTAATGAGTTCGGAGTTTGCAAAGAAGCAGGGTTTTAAGTTAAAAAAGCTAGAGAGACTAATAAATGTAAGGAATATGGATGGATCATTAAATAAGGAGGAACCTATAGAATATACAGTATAAGTGAATATTTATTATCAGGGACATAGGGAGAGGACAGAGATTGATGTGATTAGGGGACAAAAGTAGACAGTAATCTTAGGAATGCTGTGGCTAGCTTGCCATAATCCTGAGATTGACTGGAGAATAGAAAAAGTAAAAATGACAAGGTGTCTGGAAGAATGTGGAAAACAGTAGAGGCCAGTACAGAGAAAATTAGGATAGGAGAAACAGAAAGAAGAGGAAGCAAAAGAAGAAGCAGAGAAGAAGAGAGAAGAAAGGGACAAGAAGAAGAAACAAAAAAAGGAGAAGATGATGGAAGTAAAGAAGGTGGCAGAGGAATGGGAAATATGGAATGAAGAGGAGAAAGCAGCAAAGTCAGAGGCAGAAGCAAAAGAGCTGGTGCTGGAGAAGTCTTATAAGTGGATAAAGGTATTTGGGAATAAGCAGTCAGAGAGGGTGCCAACGAGGAAGATGTGGGACCATGTGATAGATGTTAAGGAAGGGTTTGTGCTAAGGAAAGAGAAGGTATATCTATTGTCAAGGGAAGAAAGAGAAGAGGTGAGAGAATTCATTCAGGAGCAGTTAAAGAAGGAATACATCCAGCCATCAAAGTCACCACAAATGGTGCTAGTGTTCTTTGTAGAAAAAAAAGATGGTAAGAAGAAAATGGTGCAAGACTATAGGTATTTAAATAAGTGGACGGTGAAGAATAATTACCCACTCCCTTTAATATTGGACATGTTGGAAAACATTGGGACAAAGAAGGTCTTCACTAAAATGGATCTTAGGTGGGAATACAACAATGTAAGGATCAAGAAAGAGAATGAGTGGAAAGTAGTGTTTACCATACCGGAGGGGTCCTTCAAACCTACGGTAATATTTTTTGGACTGACAAACTCTCCAGCAACATTTCAAGCCATGATGAATAAACTGTTGAGAGACTTAATCAACACTGGAAAGGTAGCAGTGTTTATTGATGACATGATAGTGGAAATGGAGACAGAAGAGGAACACAATGAGTTAGTCGCAGAGGTGATCAAGAGGTTGGAAGAAAACAACCTGTATGTGAAGCCAGAGAAATGTAAATGGAAGGTAAGAGAGGTGGGGTTTTTGGGAGTAGCTATAGAACCAGAAGAAATTAAGATAGAGAAGAAAAAGGTAAAAGGAGTATTAGAATAGCTGATACCAAAGTGTGTCAAAGATGTACAGAAATTCCTAGGATTGCCGAATTATTACTGCTGATTTATTGAGAGATTTGTATTTATAGCAAGGCCATTATATGACCTAGTAAAGAAGGATAAGAAGTGGGAGTGGACAGAGAGATAGGAGGAGGCATTTAGAGAGCTGAAAGAGCGATTTACAAAGGAACTGGTGCTGGCAGTGCCAGATCTAGATAAAAAATTAAGAGTAGAGATAGACGCTTCAGATTATGCAACAGGAGGGATGTTGTCAATAGAAGAAGAAAATGGGAGATAGAAACTGGTTGCTTTTCTTTCTAAGTCATTGAATGAAACCAAAAGAAACTATGAAATTCATGACAAAGAAATACTAGTGATTATTAAGGGATTGGGGGCATAGAGATATTTGCTGGAAGAAGTGCAGTTCAAGTTTGAGATCTGGACAGATCACAAGAACTTAGAATACTTTATAAAAGTGTAGAAATTGAATAGAAGATAAGCTCAATAGGCCTATGTGCCAGGTATCAGGATGGAGAAGATGAATGGGTTAAGCAGGAGACCAGATTGGAAAGTAGGAGTAGACAGGGATAACGAGAATCAGATAGTAATAAAAGAAAATTGGGTTCGTAGTTTACAGAAGGTAATAATAGAAGGACCAGAAGTAGAAAAGATAAAAAAAGCTAGAAGTAAGAACAAGGATGTAGTTAGAGTAGTAGAAGAGATGAAAAGAGCAAAGATAAAGAAACTGAGAGGAGAGGAGTGGAAAATAGAGAGAGAGTTAGTATTGAAAGAAGGGAAGGTATATATACTGAAGAATGAGGAACTGAGAGCAGAGGTAATTAGATTACACTATGATATACCAGCAGTGGGACATGGAGGGTGATAGAAAATGGTAGAGCTAGTGACAAGAAATTACTGGTAGCCAGGTGTAACAAGAGATGTGGGGAGGTATGTAGAAGGATGTGATTTATGCCAAAGAATGAAGAATAGAATGGAGGAAGTAGCTAGAAAGTTGAAATTGAGTGAAGTACCAGAGAAACCATAGATACATCTAATAGTAGACTTCATTACAAAGTTACCAGTGGTAGCAGGAAAGAATGCCATCCTAGTGGTTTGTGACAGGTTGTCCAAAATGACACATTTTGTAGCAATGACAGAAGAGACATTGGCGGAAGAATTAGCGAGATTATTTAGGAATAATGTATGGAAGCTACATGGTCTGCCAGAAAGTATAACATCAGATTGGGGTCCACAATTTGCAGCGGAGTTAATGAAGAAGCTGAACTGGATGTTGGGGATAGAAACGAGACTGTTGACAGTGTTCCACCTACAGATAGATAGGCAAACAGAATGAATGAACCAAGAGTTGGAGCAATATTTAAGGTTCTTTATGGAACATTAACAGAAGGATTGGCCAGAGTAGCTGGCATTAGCAGAGTTTGCAGTGAATAACAAAGCTCACACTGCAACTAAGGTATCGTTATTTATAGCAAACTATGGAAGAGAATTAAGGATGGGGGAAGATATAAGAAAAAAGGAAAAAGTGGAAAGTGCGACAGAGTTTGTGGAGAAAATGAAGAAAGTATATGAGGAGGCAGGGGTGGCACTAAAAAAGACATAGGAGAAGATGAAGAAATATGTGGATCATAGTAGAAGAGAGACAGAGGAATGGAAAAAGGGAGATAGAGTGTTATTAAGTACCAAAGACTTGGTATTCAAGGAAAGACCTGTGAGGAAGTTGATAGAGAGATATGTAGGGCTGTATGAGATAGAAGAAGTAGTCTCACCAAACACAGTCAAACTATGGCTGCCAACTTCGATGAGAATACATCTGGTAGTTAATGTAAGCTAGATAGTAAAGTATAAAGAGCAAGTGAGAGAATAAAAAAGGGAGGAGGGAAAGCCAATAGAAGTGGAAGGAGTCAAAAAATAGGAGGTAGAGAAAATTTTGAACAAAAAGAAAATAAGAGGGGTAGAAAAATACTTAGTACAGTAGAAAGAGTTCACGGCAGAGAGAAATACATAAGAAAGAAAAGAGAATTTGAGAAATGTAGGAGAAGCCTTAGAAGAATTTGAAGGAAGGATGAATGTGGAAGTCAGAAGACAAGAGAAAATAGACATGGCAGAGGAGAGAGACTTTAGAAGGGAAGAACTACTAGGAAAGTTTACAGTGAAGATGTTGTATAGGTGGGATAATGGAAAATTTGAGGAGAAATATTTGAAGAAGCTGAAAAGGAACTGGAGAAGATGGAAAGCAGTTTCTCCAGAGGAGAAATCTTAAGAGAGAGATAATGTCAAGTTTACAAACAGTAGACTTAGTATTTCTCTATTTTACTTCTTATTTTTATTTTTATTTTGTTTTATTTTCTATTTTCTATTTTTAGAACAACTAGGGTTAGGGCAGATTGGTCATACTGTCACATCAGTCACAATCTAATGGTGTAGTCACAAGACAGATCACAAGATGTAGGAGAATTTAGTAGAAGATTTGAGAACAGATAATATCATATAATATAAACACCACATGTTAGCCTCATGGACTACACATGGTTGTTTAGGGTAGGGTGTGCAGTAGTTAGCATGGACCATCTATAGAACTATATAAGGTAGACTAGTTTGTAGAAGAGTTCTCTATCAAGTTCTCTTGTGTTACTCAATACAAGAGTTGTTCTATTATCTGACTCTAAGGGTTTTAGTCCATAACAATCTCACTGTTACAAAAAAGGCTGCTATATAGATGCTGTTTCCTCCCTATTACTCTATACAGCTTCTAATTATGGTTTTACAACCACACTCCATTATATCATAAATAAGATACTCACTGGTTGTGATACTTGAGCTGAATAGTATTTCAGAGGTTCAGTACAAGAGTATGATGACTGACAGATAATGAAAAGTATCAACAGAAATAATTGATGTTGTTAAGTCTGAGATCTAGCCCTTAGACACAGAAGTATATATATAAAAGAGTGATGGTCTGTACGCAAGCTGTTATCATCACATGATCAAAACTTGTACCTGATGGGAGCTGTCATCTGTTATAGCAGCTGTCAGGCTAATTTTAGAAGGTAACTAATTATGTTACTATATTGATATGCTTATATCTCTACCAATACTTATTGCTTTGAGATGTATCATATATTATTGGAAACGGATTGATAAGCACTTTTCAACACAAGTTCAATCGTGCAAATTTGTTCAGCTGTTCATGAGATATTAGCAGACAAAGCTTTTATAGCTACTGATGTCCTGATATCTCAGTCATTTGTTGTTGCTTTTGTACCTCCCACATATATGCAGATAGCCCTCATTTGGGGCTTTCTAGAGCAACTTAGTTTGTGAAAATTGGTCCACTAGTTGTGTAGATACAAGCTGAATGAAGTTTGTGACATATTATCATATCCTTTCAAAACTCTCAACAAAATGCAAAGAAGGGCAGCCATCTAGATTCTAGGTGATTTCAAGACTTCTCTGACTGAAGATGTCAAAGGCCTTGTGGGACTTATTCCCATCAAATCACATGTTCAAAAACTTAGAGGGAGATCTCAACTTTATGCAATCATATCATTTGCTCTTTTATAGACTCTCCATTCAGTTCTTATAATTATCAACATCCATCTTTTCTCAGCTCTTTCATGGATCATCAAAAAACAAAAATCAAAGGGCATCTTGTCAATGCTAACAATAGATCATACAGAGTTTTTCCTTCTTTTTCTCCTCTCCATCCTGAACTTTCATCTGGTTTGAGAGTTATTGACATTTTTTCTAATTGTTTTTCTTTCAATTCTAGTAATAAAGAAAAAAATGATAAAATTTACCTTCACTAACTCCACTCAATGGTTATTGAGTCATCATCATTGCTATCTACTGCCATCACTGCAATGGACACTAGTATTAAAAACAACATTGCCATATTCATCTCACTCACTTACATTCCAAACAGACCTTTGTCCAGGATGATTCATCATTCAGCTTTTGTCACTAGTATTGAAGCAGAATTATTTACTATCAGATATAGCATCAATCAAGCCTCATCTATCAATAATATCCCAAAGATCATCATTGTTACCGACTCTATTTATGTGACCAAGAAGATCTTTGACCCTTTGTCTCATCCATGTCAAATCTATGCAGTAGCCATACTAGAAGAACTTTGCTATTTCTTTTCAAAGAAAAAAATTCAGCCAATTCAATAGAGTTCTGAGAATGTCCCAGTCATCTTAATTAGCATCTCCACAAGGCTGTTGACTGCAAATTGAAGGCTTTTTATCCAACTCCTATATTTCTATGCAAAATGTCTTGGAATTATAGCAAGAAAACTGAATACAACGATCTTCTTCAAAACTGGAAAATGACTTTTCAAGCATTGGAATTGGTCACTAGAAACTATTGGTGGCTAGGAGTAATGAGAAATGTAGGAAGATACATGGAAGGATATGATTTGTGTTAAAAAATAAAAAATAGGATAGAGAAGATGGTAGAAAAGCTAAAGTTGAGTGAGGTACCAGAGAAGCTGTGAACTCACCTAACAATAAACTTTATCACAAAGTTACCAATAGTAGCTGAGAAAGATATGATCCTAGTAGTCTGTGATAGGTTGTTCAAAGTATTATTTTGTAGTAACTACAGAAGAAACATTAGCAGAAGGTTTGGCAAGGTTGTTTAGAGACAATGTATAGAAGCTATATGGGTTACCAGAGAGTGTGATATCAGACAGAGGTCCTCAGTTTGTGGCAGAGTTGACAAAGGAGTTGAATAGAATGTTAGTAATAAAAACAAGGTTGTTAACAGCATTCCACCTACAAATGGATGGGCAGATAGAACAGATGAGCCAGGAACTAGAACAGTATCTTAGGTTCTTTATAGACCATAAGCAGAAAGATTAGCCAGAATAGTTGGCATCAGCAGAGTTTGCAGTAAACAATAAGGTTCACATGGTAATAAAGGTATCGCCTTTTATGGCAAACTATGAAAGAGAGTTGAGAATAGGAGATGATATCAGAAAGCAACAGAGTTTGTGAAGAGGATGAAGAAAGTACATGAAGAGGCAGGAGCAGCTTTAAAGAAGGTGCAAGAAGATATGGAGAGGCAAGCAGATAAAGAGAGAAAAGAAAATGAAAATTGGAAGAAAGAAGACAGAGTATTATTGAGTACCAAAGACTTGGTGTTCAAAGAAAGACTGGTGAGAAAATTAGTGGACTGATATTCAGGCCCATACACAATCAAGGAGGTGGTATCCACCAATGCAGTCAAATTGCAACTGCTAACCTCAATAAGGATCCATCTAGTTGTAAATGTCAGTCAGATAGTACAATACAAGAAACAGGTAGGAGGACAGAAAAAGAAAGAGGATAAACTGATTAAAGTAGAAGAAGTTGAAGAATGGGAAGTTAAAAAAATCTTAAATAAGAGAAAAATAAGAGAAATAGAGAAGTACTTAGTAAGATAGAAGAGGTTTATAGTAGAGCATGACACATGGAAAAAGAGGAAGAATTTAGAAAATGCAAGAGAGGCATTGGAAGAATTCAAAGGGAGGATGAATGCAAAGGTGAAGAGGCAAGAGAAGTTAGATATGGCAGAGGAAAAGGATTTTAAGAGGGAAAAGTTACCAGAAAAATATATAGCAAAGATGTTATATGGATAGGATAACAGAAAGTTTGAGGAGGAGTACTTGAGAAAGTTGGAGAGAAACCTTGAAGGGAGAGTAATGTCAAGATTGTAAGAAGTGAACTTTGTTTTTTCTTATTTTCTTATTCTTATTTTCATTTTTTTATTTTTAGAACTTAGGGTTAGGGTTAGTGACAACATCACTTAGTCACACATCAGTCACATCAGATGACATAGTGACAGTAACAGTCACAAGTCATGAAACATATAAAAGAACATAAAATATTCTGATGTCATACAATGTATAATATACATATTGACCTTAAGGCATACATGGGGTCATTTAAGATAGGCTCAAAATAGCTCACACAAACCATTAGATATTTGTATATAAGATAGACAGTCTTGTATGGAGTTCTCTATCAAGTTCTTTTATGTTAACCTAATACAAGGTTCTATTCATTAACTAACTCTAAGATCTTTGAGTCATAACATAAACCTTGGGTGTACTCTCAGAGGTTTAGAAGTGATTCAGAAGTTCAATAATAATGACAATGATGATTAGAATCAATACAGATAATAAAGGATAAAGATTAATGATAATTGATGTAAACTAATGAATAATAAATGATATTGTTAAGTCTAAAGTCTAATTTTCAAACACAGAAGTATATATACAAAAGAGTGATGGTCTGTATGCAAGTTGTTTCCATCACATGATCAAAACTCATACCTAATAGAAGCTATCATCTGTCATAGCAGCTATTAGGCTAATTTTAAAAGATAACTAATTATGTCACTATATTGATATGCTTGTATCTCTATAAATACTTATTGCTATATAATATACCATATATTGTTGGAAAAAGTTTGATGAGCACTTTCCAATGCAAGTTTGATTGTGCAAGTCTATCTAGTCTTTTATAAAATATTAGCAAAAGAAGATTTACAGTTATTGATGGCCTGATATCTTGGTTGTTTGTTGTTATATTTGTATATCCCATGTATGTACAGATAGCCCTTATTTGTGGCTTTACAGCACAACTTAGTTTGTAAAAATCAGTTTACTGGTTGTAGAGATATAAGCTGAATGAAGTTTGTGACACAAATCTATAACCTTACAATAGGATATAAATAAGTATATTATATATAAAACTAATATATAGTAATCATATTGTATAATATTACTTGTTTTAAAACCTTTTTTATTCTTTTTTATATCATGTAATATTATAACTATGACTATGATATTTGTAACTAACTTATAACAGTTATGATATTATGTTACTATTCTTAACTAAGTTCTAAATTAAAAATAAAAATAAAATAGAAATAAAAAAAGAAACTAAATAAAACTAAATCTACTATTTTAAAGTCTAATACTATTTAGCTTGGAACTGGGCTTAAACACTGACCTTACTCAATATAAATAACTAAGTAACTGTTAAATTATATAGTAATAGTATTACTTAAGCTTTTAATCTAGTATTTAAGAATTAGTAGATATTTTGTAATTTTTAGTATCATAATTTTCACTACTATTAATACTAAACTCTAGTATTAAGGCAATATACTTTTTTTTGTTAGAACTCTTTCTCTTAAACTCTATTTCACTCTCTAAAGTTATATACTATGATTCAAGACTTAAAGTTTAGTCAAGAAAGAAACTTTGTATAAGATTTACATAAGAAAACTCAATAGAGTTCCTAATACAATATGTTTACTTTATATATACTAGCTAGTTAGTCTGTACAAGATCTTAGTAGAAACTTTATACAATGAGCTCAGTAATATAGACTTGTCAGAATAACCTTGGTCTCAAATTATATGTTGTGTCTCCTATAAGCCATGTAGTTGCAATTTCAGAAAATGGTCTTGTAAAGAGTTATAAGAAGAGGAGTAAAACATATTGCCATTGATACTAGAGATTTAGTGTCAACTTTTAGTCAATTATCAGGCTAGCTATTACAAAGTGGTCACTAGCCTTAAATATATAAAATAACAAAAGGAGTAACTAAAATAGATCTTCAAGCAAGTGTTTCATTAGTGAAATATTACATAGGAGTTTAAATTTGGAGAGGGGAAAACTCTATATAAAGTCTGAGTAAATTTGCAGAGTTTGAAGAAGATAATTAGACAATAGACAAAGATGAATATAACTATGGATTTTAACTCGAATAAAGTAAGATAACTATGGACTTTTGATGGAATTAAGCCTATTATAAAGTACCAAACTACTGATGTAGTTTTGAACACAAATAAGACCAAATAACTGTGGATTTGATGTTATATTAAAGTCAAATATGTTATGACTCAAAGCCCTTAGAGTGGGTTAAGAGACAATCTTGTATTGGGGTGACATAAGAGAACTCAATAGAGAACTCTGCACAGAATAGTCTACCTTTATATACTGAATCCTCATGGTCTATGCTAGCTATTTCTACCCTACTCTAAACTACCATGTGTTAGCCATGAGGTCTGCACGTGGTATGATGTCATTCTTCTAGAATCTTCCCTGTGTTGTGTGACTGGTGTCATCACTAACCCTAACCCTAGGTGCTAAAAATAGAAAAAAGGAAAATAAATCGAAAAAAGAGAATAGAAAAATAGGAAATGATGAGAACAGAGCTAAGTCTACTTCTTGCAACTCTGACAATTCAAGTCTAACATTGCAGCCACCTTGTTAGTTGTAACAATAATATCTTTATTGTCAGATTGGATAAAATCAACCAAAACTTCTGATTTGATATCCTTGAGAAGTCTGTTAATGTTGGCAACATGCATATTTGATTGTACCATTACTCTTTCTGCATTATTTGTTCCCATTGGGATGATAACTTGTTTTCTGGAGGGGCCTTTTGTAGTCATTTTATGTCTGGGTTTGTCTTTATGATTAGACTTGTTAATGACATTGTAAATTTCAGAAATCTTATCCACAGAATGTTTTGGAAATATATCCTTGATCTTTGAGAAATTCTGGACATTACTCTTGGAAGTCTGAGTATATGAAGGCTTACTGCTTTGACTGTTTGATTTTGACTTCTTAATTATCTTTGAAGAATTTAGACTTGGCCAAGATACTTTTACTGGGCTGGAGAGGAATAGACAGAGAGATCCTGGAGATGCTAGCTTGTTTGCCTTTGCCTTTGCCTTCTTTATTTAGAACTGAGTTGTTCACATATTTCCTGTTGAATTGCACAGAAACACATTGCCTAAAAGACTTCTGATTCTTGTTAGCTGCTAATTTATCCCAGCCAGATTTATAAATGGCCAAGAGAAAGTCCCAAGCTGCAAAACCAAATTATGAAATTTGAGGAATATCCTTGGCAGTCTTATCTTCTAATTTATGTTGTCTGATGAAGGCCGCAATTCTGAGAAGTGAGCATGTGATATTTTTGGCATCATCTTCCAAGCATTCATTCATACCAAAGATAGAGATAGGACAGAAATTACTGTCCCATAACTGAGGATCCACAGGTTGATTGACAGCATATGGAATGGCCGTTGGTTGAAGGCCATGAGTAGTACTCGTGTTGTTAGGCGCCACCTCATGGGAAACATGAGTAGGTTCTACTATTGGCGCCGGGTTAGTAGAATTGTTCTCCTCCCCTTTGACCATCACACGGGAGAGAGAGGGGTCCTGATCAACTTGTTCTGCCCATGTAGGGCAATTGTGGATGCAATCCACGTAGGCAACAGAAGATGCATTGGAGAGCACCGACGATTCTCTAGAATTGTTAGATTTGTGGCCAGTAGACTGACCTCTAGGAGTATCAATGTTGATATCCATTAGTGTAGTTGCAGAATGATCTTGTAGACTGTTTGTAGGGTTGATAGTGAAAGGAAACAA
>JAJOHK020001512.1:0-13094 GCA_022457215.2 Leucocoprinus gongylophorus | reverse complement strand
TATGTAAATTTTATATATTATTTTTAAACAGCCTTACTAATTTTTTTACTAATATTCTCTTTGTTATTATTACAAAATATATTATTTTAAATAATTTATTATAAACTATTAAAATTATATTTTTGTTGCTAATAATAAATTTGTGATAAAATCTATTATTAAATATATTTATAATTTCTTTATATTTTATTATTAATACATTATAGTATAACTAGATTATTTTTGCTCTTAACTTTTTTTTTAAGACTTATAAAAATAACAAAGTTTAGAATAGAATTTTTTAGTTTTCTTATCAATAACTTTATAAAAAAACTATTTACAATAACTAAAACATTCTCAAAATTTAATTGAATTATTACAATTTTTAATAAAGAATTTTCCAAGTTTATCAGAAATTAATAATTGAAAATTTTCTTTGTAATATAAATAAAATCTGTAATAATAATAATTTTATTCAAATTAATTAATATTATATCTAATAGCAAATAATTTAGCTTTTATAATTATTACATTCATAGTATAATAAAGAGTCTTAATGACTAGTTTGTTGAATCACTTTTTTCTCTCTTACTACCATTTAAAATGGTAGTATCTATAAGAGAATTAGCAAATATAACTTATTTTACAACTTCTATAGCTAACATTTTTAACAATTTGACTCCAAACTCTGATATCAACATGGTCATTGACTTAGTTGACAACATATTCGACATTGGTGACAGTTTCAAAGCAGAAAAAGGTTGCTCTCTGTCACTTAGCATACATAAACCTAGGTCATCTTCAATCTCTTCAAGTGAACACTCTGAAGATTATCATATACGTGTCAAAAGAGATAATGATAGGATAGATGAAGATAAGCCTGTCAGTTCTATTAGCAGCATCAAGATAGAGTATGCGTCCCAGGAGGAACAGAAGGATTAGGTCAGTAAAGTGACTGACATAACTAACGACATGTTGTAACAATATGTCTCAAGTGAGAACATAGCCTTAAACCCATCACATGGCAACAGTGTGTTCAATATTAATTTGAACTATGACATTGATTAAGCACTGGACCCAGAGGAATAGAACAGTGTATTCCATGCTATCTCATTACATGGAGCCATAGAGCTTTTAGTATCAGACATCAAGAACATTAAGAATTCTCTTTGAAGGATAGGAAAATACATTAGGGATAAGGCAATCAATAATAACCCTAGCAATATTTAGAAATAAGGTTAGTTCCAAGTTCACTCCTTGAGTTCCCAAGAACTCGAACATTAGCAAGAAGAAAAAAGAAACAGCAAAACCAACATTCATTTCCCCTATTCTCCCTTCTATTCCAGCTAAGATACAGAGAAAAGTTAATGAAATTTTGAAATACTTCAAAAAAATTCCAATCCTCAACAGAAGAAGTCATATACAAATGCAACTTCTTCGACTAATCATCACAGCCCGTCTGCCCCAAAGAACATTGTCAAGAAAACACTAAAGATTAAGGAGATGTTTCTGAACCTCCCCAACAAGAAAATCAAACAGGTACAAAAAGTAATCAATAGATCAAACAACAAAATCAAGCCAAGAATCACTATGACCACCAAGGGCCTGTTGCAAAAACAAGTTATTGTTCTGATGAGTAATGACATCACCAAAGAGTTCATCAAAGACTCTAACTCATATGTTGCCAATATCAACTGTGCTTTTAAAGCAATCAAATCTAATGTCAAGATCGTTGATGGTGGACTTTATTTTATTTTCTCTTTTCATTTTTATTTCACTTTTCTTTTCTTTTCTTTTTTCGTTTCTATTTTTAGAACAGCTCAGGTTAGGGTTTATCAGTCACGCTGTCACATCAGTCACAAATTGATGGCGTAGTCACAAGACTGATCACGAGACTTAGGAGAATGAAGTAGAAGGAACTAGAACAAAGTGATGTCATACAACATGGATACCACATGTTGGCCTCATGTATTACTCATGGTCATTTAGGGTAGGGTGCACAGTAGTTAGCACGGACCATGGGGATTAGTATATAAGGTAGACTACTCTGTACTTGGAACTCTATCGAGTTCTCTTGTGTTACTCAATACAAGAGTTGTTCTATTGCTTAAACATTTGAGCTTTAGTTCATAACATCTAACATGTTAGCCAATTTCATGCATGTTGAGGACAAAGGTATAGTCTTAACAACTAACAATATTTCATTGGGCTCAGATCTTTAAGAAATTGAGAAATATATCAAAAACTCACTTTCTTCTAACTTAGATAAGATGTTGTTAACAAGACTTCCTCAATCCAAATCATACCTCAAGATTGTGGGTATTTCTTTCAATAGCAAGAAAACTAACAGTTATATCTCTTTGAAAGAAATTAAAAAAGTTCTCAAGAACAACTACATATTCAATAATATTGTACTTACTTCAAAGCCTTGCATTATCAAGGTATTTCCCAAGTCAGACATGGCTATTATATAGATTGACATCTGAGACACCCAAACAGGACAAAATACCAAGACAATCATCAATCAACAATTCAACATAAGAAGCTATATTACAATGATCCATGGTACAAATATGAACTCTGGAATGCTATAATACAAGAACTGTTAGAAGTGGGGCTATATGGCAGATGTTTGCCATATTCAAGGAGCTAAGTATGTGAGGTGTAATGGCCTTTACCTTTCTGAACATCATCATCACTTTGCATGGTGCTGTAAAGCTAACAACAAAACTGACCTCCCAAGGTTAGAGATAAAAAAGGGTGAACTGTGTTCCCACTTTTTCAAGTGCCTTAACTGTAAAGGCAAACACCAAGCCAATTCAAATGAGTGTCCATTCTAGAAGTATTATTTTAATAAGGAATATACTAAAATTTGGGACAACCAAAGAAACTCGACTCATTCAGCTGTGAATAGTATTGCAATATGATTTTAAAAGACTTAAAGATATTCTCTCAAAATGTTTGAAAGAATAACTTTCTTATTAACACTATTCTTGAAGTCAATCAAAGCTTCAACATCATATTCATTTAAGAACTATCGTGGACAACACTCAGAACCATTCCCAGCTCAACAAATTCTGAAGGCATCTCTTTAGTAGGTATTCCTAATCATCCTAATTGGCTCACCTTTGCTAGAGAGCCTTGTTCAACCAATGATTTCCCAAGAGTCATTATCTATATTAATGTTAGACTTTTTTCTCTCTGTTTTTCACTTTGAAAAGATATTATTAATCACCAAGATATTTTACTTGCTTCCTTTTTCAATGACAATGTTATTTTTTAGATCATGAATATTTATTCTTATTTCTCTCATTCCACCTTAAAGTATTTCAAGGATACTGAGGTAAATATTCCAAATCTATTAATTATGACTAGTGATTTCAATATTAGAGATAGTATTTAGGATCTGTCTTTTCCTCACCACTCAGCTATTAGTGACAATCTTATGATTATAGCAGACTCTTTTAATCTAGACCTATTATTCCCTACTCACTGTGTTCTTACTAGGTATTTAGATATGACTGATGAATTGAACTTGGTCATTGACTTGATATTCTTATGAAGTGGTTTGACTGAACTCAATAATTACTCCATCCATCCAGACTGGTGTCTCTCCTCAGATCATGCTCTACTTATTATGTTAATCCCTATTGTTGAAGAAAATATCGTCTCATCAAAGTTCTCTATTGTAAAAAATAGCGAAGAGAAAATGAACTTTATCATAGATGTCTCATACACTATCAAGAGTATCAATATCACTGACTTATCCAATACTAACAAACTTGAAGAAGTTACCAACAATCTTATATCCAAAACTGATTATGCATGGAGAACAAATTCAAAACGAGTCAATATCACAAAACATTCCAAGAGTTGGTGGAATAAGAAGTATAGTCTTGCTTTGAACAATTATAGGATGACAAGAAGTTTGGAAAATTGGAAAAATTTCAGGAGCAAAGTTAAATTTATGAAGTAATCATTTTTTAACGTCAAAATTCAAGAAATTGCTAACAAAAAATGAGGATCTTGGAAACTCATGAATTGGGTCAACAAGTGCAAATTGCCC
Source organism: Leucocoprinus gongylophorus (assembly GCA_022457215.2). Classification (NCBI taxonomy): domain Eukaryota; kingdom Fungi; phylum Basidiomycota; class Agaricomycetes; order Agaricales; family Agaricaceae; genus Leucocoprinus; species Leucocoprinus gongylophorus. Next base: position 9,049 of record JAJOHK020001512.1, on the reverse strand, counting down.
ACTATTGAAACCATCAAGTATAATAACCAACAATGTCTTGATATCAGCAATTTGTAGAATGCTCTTTATTCCACTTTTAATATGGCTCTCCATTGTTAAGTTGATGTTAAGGTTCTTGATGAAATTGCTGACAAACTGACTTCTCCCTGGCCCTCTTTTTCAAAGGAAGAATTCAGGCTTGCTATAAACAGCTGTAATAATGTCTTTGCATCCAGTCCAGACAAGTTGTCATGGAGTCATCTCAAGATTATTCTCAAAGATGATGAATGTCTCAATATTATCATTCACATCACTAACACCTGTATTGAAGTAGGATATTGGCCTTTACATTTCAAAAGATTTACTATGGTCATTATTTCCAAACCTAACAAGAAATCATATGACTTATCAAAATCTTTCAGGCCTATTGTCCTACTCAACACAGTGGGCAAACTTATTGAGAAAGTAATCAGAGAGAGACTTCAATTCATTATGGCATCAAATAACTTCATTCATCCTAGCTAACTTGGTGGTCTTAAATTCAAATCAACAACAGATATGGGTATCGTACTCACTTATATCATCTGAATAGGTTGGGTTAAGAACATGTCAATAAGTATTCTCACTTTTGACATTGCACAGTTCTTCCCATCACTTAATTACTGACTCCTTACTTTCATCATAAAGAAAGCAGGTTTCAATAACCATATTATTTTGTTCTTTGCCAACTATCTTGTAGACAGGAAAACAAATTATTTTTAGAATAATTTCATATCTCCCATTTTCAATGTTAATGTAGGAGTAGGCCAGAGCTCTGTGCTCTCACTTATTTTATCTGTTCTTTATTTTTTACTATTTATCTATATTCTAGAAAATTGCTTAAAAAATCTAAAAATTCTGGTTTCTATCATTTCTTTTGTAGACAATGGACTTTTTATCTTTCAAAGCAATTCCTTTGACATCTCAAACAGTCATCTTTATTGTAGGTATAATATATTAACTAATTTGCTTGAAAAGTTTAATCTTGTAGTTAAACACTCCAAAACTGGAAATTTTCATTTTAACAGATCCCATGGCATCTTTAATCTACCTTCTCTTGATCTCTCTCTACTAGGAGGAAATATATTACAACCCAATGACTCATGGAAGTACCTTAGATCCATCTTTGATAGAAAGTTAACATTCTATCAATACATTGACTTTTATGTGAACAAATTGATCTCTACTGTCAAGTACATAAAAATCCTTAGTAATTTAAATCATAGTATTAACCCCTTCCAGAAACATCTCCTATACAAGATCTGTGTTCTCCCTATCATGTTCTATGGATTTCAGCTATGGTTTTATAACCATACTCTGATAGCATATCACTTGAAAGCTCTAGGAAAGATACAGAGAAGAGTAGCAATATGGATATTAGGTATTACGATCGATGCCTCTAGGAAACAATGTAAACTTGGGTAAAGGGTATGATGACATGATTGGCTGTACCACATGTAGTCTCAGTCAGCGCCTCATGCAGTAAGTGCTGCTACCTTGCTTTATCCTTGTAGTTTCCTCATATTCTAATCCTCATGTATGCTTCATGGTTGGACAATGGACTTATATAAGTAGCATAGATACATTCCTGTATCCTTATGCTTTACCACTTACAATCCATCTCTTATACTTCCTCAAGTCTTTGCCTAAGTACAATCTGAGCTCAAGCTTAAGGTCATTACATTTGGTAAAGCATTGACAAGCTCATCTTGCAAGAGAGGTGCAGTAGGACAAACCTATGAACAAAATGAGACAGCGTTATCTGTTGAAGAACAAAACACGTGTAGCACGTAGCTACAAAGAATAAACAAGATGAGTTCAAGACGAACGAACGATTTAGAGGTATTATCAGAAAGATTAGAATCACTGAGGATCATGGACGAAACTTCGAACAAAACAAGTGAACAAACGGACACAGAAATGTCAACAGCACCAGTACCCATGGCTGTAGAAATCGGTGGAAATGTATCGGCAGGAATGCCAAAGAATATGGTCCCAGACCCAGGGTGGTTTGATGGAGACCGGATGAAATTTGAAGACTGGTGGAGAGGGATACGACTATTCCTCAAGAGCAACAGGGTCATAGAGACTGATAACAGAATCATGGCAATCTTAGCTCGCCTCAGAGGAGGTGTTGCAGGGATATATGCACAAAAGAAGCTCGACAAGCTTGATGAAGAGTTGGGAACTCAAGACTGGGAGGATTTTATGAAAGAAATCAAGACAACGTTCAGCGACAAGTCAAAGGCAGCAGATGCCGAATAGAAGATAGAGACCTTCAAACAAGGGAAATGAAACACCACAGACTTCATGATCGAATTTGAAGCATTGGCTATGAAGGCCGACACAGACAAATTACATGCGATATTTTTGCTAAAGAAGAACGCACAACAAGACATAATCAAGACAATACTGGGTTATCCACCCATAGCAATGCCCAAGACACTCAAAGAGTAGAAAGTAGCAATTACATCAGTAGGACAAGGATATGAGTCCACAGAAGGAAAACACGACTACAAGACGGGAACAGGAACTACATATGAAGGAAGGGGATAACCCATGGACATTGGGAAGTCCAACAACAACTTCAAGGACAGGAAGCCTAAGTGCTTCAATTGTAACAAATACGGACACATGGTAAAGGAATGCCAATCAGAAAAGAAGGAATGCAAAACAAGGACATGTTTCAAATATGAGAAGAAAGAGTATATCGCCAGAGACTGCAAAGGGAAGCAGATAATAAAGAAACGCAAGATACAAGAAGAAGATAAGAACAACAAGGAGCAGGGTTTTGGAGACAATCTCGAGTAGGCACAGTACGAGAGATCAAACATGTAAACTCCTCTAAAAAATATATTATTCCAAATCGCAGAGCAAGTGGTGGAAAAAAGGAATTAAACGTGCAAGCAGACATTAAGACCAAAAATAGAAGAAACTTAAAAGTGAAGGCTCTAGTGGACTCAGAATACACCCACACAGGAATTGACAAACAACTGGTCAAGAAAAAGAAGATTCAAACGAAAGCAATCAACTTCTCTTTTGAAGTATTCAACGCAGATGGAACTAAGAACGGAGAGGTGACCAAGATAGCGCCTCTGGAAGTAGAGATCAATGGACACAAAGAAACACTGGAAGTGGCAGTAATAGACTTAGACAAAACGGACATGTTTTTAGGATATGACTGGCTGGTTAAACACAACCCAGAAGTCAATTGGAAAAACAGCACCATCAAGTTCACAAGATGTCCAGGCAACTGTACTATGACGCATAAAGATATACAGTTCAACTCCAGACGGACAAAGAAAACAGCAACGGACAAAACGGAACAGGATAACGGCGAAATTGGAAAGGAACCAGACAAAACGAATCCAGAAGATTTACCAGAGTATATTCGATCCTTCACCCATTTATTCAACAAGAAGAAATTTGAAAAGCTACCAGAATGGAGAGAATGGGATCACGAAATCAACCTAACAGAAGAAGCTCCAAGGGAATTAAACGCAAAGGCCTACGCAATAACAATCAAAGAAGAAGAAGCCTTAAATCAATGGCTTGATGAACAACTCAAGACGGAACTCATTGTAGAATCCAAATCACAATATGCAGCACCCTGTTTTTACATCCCGAAGAAAGACGGTTCACTACGATTGGTTCAAGACTACAGAAAGTTGAATCAAGTCACGATAAAAGATAAAACGCCACTACCGTTAATTGGGGAGGTCATCGATAGACTCAAGGAAGCCAAATATTTCAACAAGTTGGATTTGATTTGGGGATACAACAATGTACAAATCAAAAAAGGTGACGAATGGAAGGCGGCTTTCCTTACGAACAAAGGACTATTCGAACCCCAAGTGATGTACTTTGGATTATGCAATTCACCAGGAACATTTCAAAAAATGATGAACAGTATTTTCCGAGAACTACTTCACGAGGGAGTGTTGGTCAATTATATGGACAATTTTGTCATCCCAGCAAGGACAATGGAAGAATTAGAAGAATGAATGATTCAATTCCTGAAGATAGCCGAGAAACACAATTTGTGCTTCAAACGATCAAAATGTGACTTCAACATGGAGGAAATCCCTATCCTAGGGGTAATAGTTGGCAGAGGTCAAGTCAAGATGGAACAAGAAAAGATCAAGGCAGTCAAGGAATGGAAAACACCAACAAAAATCAAGGACATTGAAAGCTTCCTAGGATTTGCCAATTTTTATTAATGGTTCATCCACAATTTCAGCCATACAGCAAGACCATTGAACGAATTGAAGGGCAAGAAAGAATGGAAATGGAAAAAGGAACATCAAGAAGCATTTGAAGAACTCAAAGAGAAGATTATGAGTCAACCAGTTTTCTCTTTACCAAAGAGAGAGGGAAAATTCAGAGTAGAAACAGATGCTTCAGGACACGCTATAGGAGGAGTATTATCTCAAGAGCAGGATGGAAAATAGAAACCAATAGCTTTCTTGTCAAGAACAATGCAAGCAGCAGAACAAAACTACGAGATCTATGACAAAGAACTACTAGCAATAGTAGAAGCGCTTGCAAAGTGGAGACAATATCTATTGGATATAGTGGAACCCTTTGAAGTCTGGACAGACCATGAAAACCTCAAATATTTTAGGGAGCCACACAAGTTAAACAGACAACAAGCTCGATGGTATTTGAAGTTACAAGACTATGACTTCAAGTTAAAACACATACCGAGGAAAATGAACACCAAGGCGGATATATTATCACGGAAAGATCAGGTCAATATGAAGAAAGATAACAAAGATGTACAACTACTCAAAGACAAAATATGGGTAAGGAGAACAACAGCCAAGATTATGATGTTGGGACAAAAAGTGAGGCCAGAAGAAAGTAATATACTCAAGAAGATTCGAAAAAACAACACAAGAGAGAAGGAAGTAGTCCAGATATTGGAAAAGAAAGATGGACTAACATAGGAAGAAGACGGAGTGGTATACATGGAAGGAAGGATATACGTCCCAAACAACAAGGATCTCAAAGAAGAAATTCTGAGAGAACACCACGATCCAGCAGATATAAAACATCCAGGACAACATAGGATGCAAGAACTAATCAAAAGAACATATTGGTGGCCAGGACTCAAAGAAGACGTCAAGAAATATGTTCAAGGATGTGTCAAGTATCAACAGAACAAGGTGTAACATCAGAGAAAAGCAGGCGAACTTCACCCATTGGAGATTCTAGAAGGACCATGGCAAGACATCAGCATTGACATAATAGGTCCATTGCCAAGATCGAATGAAATGGACGCCATACTAGTAATTGTGGATCATTTCACAAACATGATCAGACTAAAAGCAATAACGACAAGTTTATTATTAAAAGGAATTGCCAAGATCTACAGAAACGAAATATAGAAAATACATGGAATATCCAAGATGATCCTTAGCGACCACAGTCCACAATTTGCATTGAAATTCATAGAAGACCTTACAAGAGTACTGGGAACCAAAAGGAAACTGTCTACAGCATATCACCCTCAGACCGATGGGCAGACAGAAAGAATCAACTAGGAAATAGGAACGTTTTTACGGCACTATGTCAACTATCAACAGGATGACTGGACGGAATAGCTAGCCATGGCAGAATTTGCTTACAATGACAAGAAACATGCAGCAACAGGGAAGACACCATTCGAACTAAACTTTGGAAGACATCCTTGGAAAGAGGACCTTATGGTTCAAATGGAGATATCATGAGTGGAGGAATTCACAAAGAACATACAAGAAAGTTGGAAACATACAGCACAAGCAATGAAAGAAGCCCAGAAGAACATGAAACGGCAGTTTGACAAAAAGAGAAGGAATCCTCAAGACCTGAAAGTTGGCAATCATGTATGGCTGGAAAACAAAAATATCCAGTCAAACCAACCCTCAAAGAAGCTAGACAATAAAAGATATGGATCTTTTAGAATCTTGAAGGACATTGGTTTGGGAGCATTTCAACTGGAGCTTCCGGAAGGCTGGATGATTCATAATGTCTTCAATGAGGATCTTCTGACACGATGTGTGAAGCCAAAGTTCAAAGAACAATACAAGGAACCAGTACCACCACCAACAATTATCAATGAGGAAGAAGAATACAAAGTGGAAGAAGTACGGAAGCATAGGAAATGAGGACGGGAAACACAATACTTGGTGTACTAGAAAGGATATGGGGACGAATATGATCAATGGATCATAGAAACAGGGTTGCCACATGCAAAACAGGCAATTGAAGACTATTGGACAAGATGTTTGAGTTGAAACCTATAAAGAGGGGGGTAAAATCCCATTTCAACAGCCCAAGAAATTACTCGAATTCTGAAGCACTTCTACAATGTCTTTCCCCAACAACAACAACAACAACAACACTTTTATCATAGTACCCACTTCCCCTAACCCATACATTTCACGAAAACTTAACAACATGGACCAGGCCCAAGTTATGAAAAGAGAAAGAGAAGATTGGACAAGAGGATACCACAAAATGTTGAAGGGAATCAAAGCAATGATTAATGTGCAGAGGATGTTAAAAGATATGAAGAAGATAGCGGAGAAGACAAACACGACAATTACAGAGATAGAGGGAACAATTCTGACGGCCAGTATCAATAATCGAGCCATGAATACAACAAATATCACTCAGATATCAGAAGACCTACGGTATCTAATACAAAGCGACATAGACAATTGAGCATTTCAAATCTAATGGACGCTAGCAGATGAATTAGACCATTACAAAGGGAAGAACAACAAATACGTGGACGACAACATCAAGGAGATTCAAGAAATATATATGGATGAAGAACAAAAGGAAAAGAGGACGATTGAAAATGAAGAAGTTATACTAGTGTGGCCATACAAGGTTTTCTCATCCACCATGTCAACTTCATCGATCAGCTTCATATCTAATGAAGTAGAAAACCTCACCAAGTACATGAAGTTCGTGAAAACATCATCACAAACTAGAATTTTCCAACCACCACCTCACTATCAATTGCTAAAATCCCAAGGAGAACAAGATCCTATGTTCTGGAAGGAGGTAGCGAAAGTATTTTTGGAGAATAAAAGAAACACTGATACATCACAAAATGGCTAACAAATATCTATGTATTAGGGTAGTCCACCACATGAACCCTATTTCATCGCCATCGACAACCGAGATCAAATAATAATCGGGCCAAATAAGAAGACGGTGGCCATGTACATGGTAGGAGAGTTGGAAGTCTTGGTTTGATTCATGAGGACATGAATCCTGAAATGGGGGTATTATTATGATCAATGCCTCTAGGAAACAACATGGACTTGGGTAAAGAGTATGATGACATGATTGGCTGTGCCACATGTAGTCTCAGTCAGTGCCTCATGCAGTAGGTGCTGCTACCTTGCTTTATCCTTATAGTTTCCTCATATTCTAATCCTCATGTATGCTTCATGGTTGGACAATGGACTTATATAAGTAGTATAGATACATACATTCCTGTATCCTTACGCTTTACCACTTACAATCCATCCCTTATACTTCCTCAAGTCTTTGTCTAAGTGCAACCTGAGCTTAAGCTTAAGGTCATTATATTAGGGGCCTTTAAAACCTCCCCTTTGTATAGTATTAAAGCCATCATAGGACTAGTTTCCATTAAACTCCACCTCCAAGAACTTGGTAGTAGATCACAACTATAAGCTCACAAGCTACTCTCCAGCCATCTTATATGCTCTCTCATAAACTCGTAACACAGTACTTCTTTAAGTCTCAATGCTGTTGTTCTCAATTCTCTTACTATTCAATAGCGCTTACTTGTCAAAGGCCATTTAGTCGACATGACTAATAGATCTAACAAATATTTTCCATCTTTTATTCCTCTTAATTCAGAGTTTTCTCCTGGACTTAGAGTAATTGACAATTTTTCAGATTGTATTTCATTCAATGTCTGTAACAAAGAAATAGTTTTGAAGTCCTTCTCATCCTCTTCCATTGCCATCATAACATCTAATGTGAGTATCAAGAACAATGTCACAACTTCTATCTTGTATATACACATATATAACAAACCTATAACAAAGACAATTTATTATATGGTTCACATCACAAGCACTAAAGCAAAACTTTTTGCTATCAGATGTAGCATCAACCAAACTACAAATTTCAACAACATATTCAAAATTATTATTATCATCAATTCCATCCATACAGCTACTATCTTATCTAATCTTTGCAACTTCTTTAATTGTTGTGAAAACAATTCCATTGAGTTTTGGGAGTGTCCAAGCCATCTTAGAAAATAAGGTTGATAAAGAAACTAAGACATTTAATCTAACTCTACTTTATCTATACAAAACATCATAGGATTTTAGCAAGAAAAGTGAAAGCAACAACATTCTAAAAGTTTGAAAAATGACATTTTAAGCTTCTGACCTCAAAAAGAATCAATTCTTGGACTTACTTGATGATGACAATAATATCATTAAGCTATCTTATGTCAAAAATGAATCATAGCTCAAAATGTTTGGCTATTCAAACTTTTTATATACACATATTATAAAAGTGATTATAAATCATACTTTTATCAGTGAATACAGACTTAGGTTTTTTTCTAGGAAGAAATTTAAGTATTTATGTAGCCTATATTCTATTAAATTAAGATACCATATTCTTCATGAATATGATAGATTTAATAAATTCAAGAAGGAACTTTTTAAGTTATTTTACCATGTTCTTGGAAACTAATCTAAGTGTATTCATATTTTCAGACTCTTTATTTTTACAGACTTATTTTGTTTCTCTTGTATTAGTTTTATCTTTTTTTTTTCTTTTGCTCTATGTATTTTTGTTTCTTTTGTATAAAGTAACTACTACAGTCTGCTTATATATTCTATGTAATAAATTGTTGATTTTTAAAAAAAATGACTAATTTGTTATAAATGTAAATATATAAAATAGAAATAACAATATAGTTTTTAATACTAATATAATAAAAGTATTTAAAGAAAATTTGAAAATTATATTATTAAGAAAACAA
>JAJOHK020001511.1:0-13100 GCA_022457215.2 Leucocoprinus gongylophorus | reverse complement strand
ATCAAATGGTTTCTAATGATATATTATATATTATATGGAGATTAGTATTTATAGAGATACAAGTATATCAATGTAGTAACATAATTAGTTACCTTCTAAAATTAGCCTGACAGCTGCTATGACAGATAACAGCCCCACCAGGTATGAGTTTTGATTATGTAATAGCAATAGCTTGTACATGAACCATCACTCTTTTGTATATATACCTTTGTATTTAAGGATTAGACCTTAGACTTAATAACATCAATTATTCTTATTGATACTACTTATCACCTATCATCACTATTTTCTTATACTGAACCTCTGAACTACTATCAAGTTATTTAAGTTCAAGTATCACAATCAGTGAGTAGCTTATTTTGTGATAAGATCATACTAGTTATTTTACTTGTCAGACTTATGAAGTTTAGACCCAAGTTTCTTTTCTTTTAATTTTCTTTTTCTTTTCATTTCTATTCATTTCTTTTTCTTTTAGTTTCTATTCTGGAAATAGGAATTAGGGTTTAGCATGATATAATAGTCACACTATCACACATGACATGGTCACAGTAATGGTCACAAGTCACATAGTAGCAATGGAAGGATGTAAAAGGTTCTGAAAAGATGATGTTATACAATATATTTAATATATGTTGATCTTAAGATAAAACACATGGTCAGTTAGGGTAGGCTTAAGTAGTAGTAGCATAGACCATGAAATTTTAGTATATAAGGTAGACAATCTTGTACAGAGTTTTCTATTGAGTTCTCTTATGTTAACCCTAATACAAGGTTCTTGTTATGGGATATTTGGACACTAACAATTTTTATTTTATTTTCTTTTATTTTTCTGATTTTACCTTTCTTTTCTTTTATTTTCTTTTGGAGGATGATGAAGAAGGCATGTGACAAGGAAGTCACATGACAGGTCACATTATGTGATGTTATAAGCCTAGAACTTGATAGAAGGGTCTGGAAGATGATGTCAGGGCACCTGGAGTACATATGGTGGCCTTGAGTAGAACATGAGGCAGGAATGAGGATGAAGCATAGACATAAGGGCAGGGTTATTTATTAGTAGCACAGACCATGAACTATTTGTATAAATAGGACTCTAATTAAGAAGAGGCTCCTTGTCGAGTTCTCTTGTGAAATCCCCACTAGATATCCACCTTAAGAGATTTGCTCATTGTGTGATTGTTGGACTGTGTGTCTAGTGGTTGCCACAACAGTTTTATTCATTGATCAACTCTAAGGTCTTTGAGTCATAACATTGCTGTTCATTAACAAAAAGCTAGAGATATTGGTCTAACTTCTAGTTTATATGTTCTGTCTGTCTATCTGACTGCAGATGCTATGCTATAAAAGTTGTTACCTTAATCTCAAGTAGTCTGTAGAGTTCTTAAGTGAAAATAACCACAAATTGCAGACTTTTATCTGAAACTATGTATTAAGGAAGACTATGCAATTTCCAGATATTATACAGAAAAAGTTGTGCCATCTCTTCTACTGTAACAGTAGTATAGGTCAGGATAAAATAGGCTTATATTAATACAAAGTCTACAACTATTATTACCACATTATATCCAGAAAACTCAGGAAGTTCTACTATGAAATCAATACTTAGGACATTTCACTAGAAGTCTGGGACTGGTAGCAGATAGAGCTCACCAATTAGAAGATATTGTATAGGCTTGGTCTGAAGACAAAGATTATAAGTATTAACATATTAGCCAATATACTGTAATATCTGAGGTCACCAATAATTCTATGAAACAAGCTCTAATATCTTTTATCATCTAGCATATCTTGTCGCTTTGGTGTTATGGTACAGAGAAACAATATGGTACTTTGTCAAGTATGGTTCATACCAGAAGTGAAAGTCTGTGGGATTGGCTTGGAAATACAAACTTATAGAATGATCTTGGCTTCAGCTTATGTGCTGTGCCATCTGTCTGTTGCATGGTTGCAATTTTAGATGAAAGGATGAAGTCTGAGATGGGAGTGAGTGCTGATTGGTATGTCACCATTGAACACTGAAGATTGAGTTTAATAAGGATTATCTTTATCAATTATCAGACTAGAGAATTATAGTGTAACTACTAGTCTTATATACAAGGAAATAGTATAGGAAATGCTCAGGATTTCAGTGGTGTAGCCCCTATTATCCCAAGCAGAAGTTCTAGTATTGAGACGCTGACAAGAGTATGACTCTGTTATGGAAGACCAAGTCAAACAGAAGTATTTCTGTCATGAAAGATGGAATTTCTGGATCATTGCATCACTGCCATAAAAATGTGTTGTAAGAAAGGTAGCTGCCATGAAAGATAGACTTGTAGATCAGATGTTGATTAAGCAGTATTACTGTAGTGATGTATACTCCAGTTGGGTGAACTTGGCATATGATATATCTAAGATTAGGGATCTGTGGAATATATATCTTATCTTGAAAGAGAAGTAGGCTATTTACTTCAAATTACTTGGATGAGTACTAGAGTTCTTTAGCTGTCTTAGCCACTGTTTCTTCTTGTCTCTTATTCTGGTTTCTATTATGGATGTCTCTAAGAATACTACATTTCTCATTTCCAGAGTAAAATGTTATAGCTTGAATGTGTGGACAGACTTGGACTAGAATTAGAGTTTGGACAAGTATATATTGTAGTGATAATTATTAGTCTACAATGGAAGAGAGATAGGAGATAGGCATGTAATCTGGAAGTCATGTGACAGAGGCTAGAATGGTCTGGAAGGACTTAGGGTTTAGAAGGATCGGAAAGAGTCTAGAAGGAGTTAGGGTTAGGGATGACGTCAAGGGACATGGGTTCCTCATGGTATACACATAGTGTGCACATATACAGCAGAGATTAAAGGTATGACGTCAGGGCACATGTAGGAAGTATGGTGGCCTTAAGGAAAACACATGTGGATGAGTAATAGGACATAAGGACAATGCATGGACATTAGGGCAGAAGTAATATTGTTGTAGCACAGACCAGAAGCCTGTAATATAAATAGAGGATCAATACAGTGAGAGCTCCTTGTCGAGTTCTCTTGTAATCCCCACTACTAGATAGCCCATTAGAGAGCTTTGCTGAAGTCAGCATACTATGAGTGCTGTTTTGGCAAGTGGTTGCTACAACATAAAACTTCTTATAATGCAAACTACAAAATGAAATTATTTGCTGCTATAAAGTACTCAAGATTTTTATAGTCAGTCTATATTTCAACTGAACTTACTGCTCTCTCTAAGAAGTGTCTTTATTCCTCTAGTGTATGAATAAATGCCAATATCTCTTTATTATATATTTCATAGTTCTATTTAACTAGAGGCAAAAACTTGCTGAAAAATTCAACTAGATGCTACTTGTCATCTGCTTCCAACTGTCAAGAAAGAATAGCCCTAGTTATAAAGCCTAAGCTGTCAGCTTCCACATAAAAAGGTTTTTCACCATCTAGAGAAACCAGTATAGGTATAGAAGACTATAACAGAAAAATCTCAGATAAAGCAACAGTGAAAGTTAACAAAACTAAAAAAGAAAAAGAACTGTGTTAGAAGTGTGAACAATGGACTCAATTTTCTTTTTCTTTTTCTTTTTTCTTTTAGTTTTTTCTTTTATTTTAGAGTTCTTTTTTTTTTCTTTATTTTAAACTTAGGTAGAAGATGTGATATGATGTCACATGTGACAGTCACAAAGTATGACAAAATTGTGACACCTGGTACAATGTTGTCACATAGGTCACAGTCATGGTCACATAATTATGTGGCACAGAGAAGAGTATAGAAAGTTCTGAAACAGATAATATCATACAACATAGTAACAGCATGTTGGCCTTGTGGCAAGCATATATACTTAGGGTAGGTTAGTTGTAGTGTGTGCACAAACCACAGTCTGTAGTATATAAAGTAGACTAGTTTGTAATTGGAATTCTATTAAGTTCTTTTGTATTACTCAATACAAAAGTAGTCTTTTATCTTTATTAGAAGACTTAAGTCATAATAGTCTGGACATTACTCCAGAACTTTGGAACAGGCTACTCACAGACTCTGGAAACCTTGACTGGGTCCATCTCAACTTTGTTTTCAAAGATAACCAACCTAAGATACTTTATTCTCTCCTACTCAAACTTATATTTATCTAGGTAGAGGAAAAGTTTGTACTCAGCCAAGACCTCCAAAACTTGTTGCACTGCTCTTACATGCTCTTCCAGGATCTAGGTGAAGATTAGAATGTTGTCCAAGTATACCACAACAATTCCCTTTGTAATCAAATCTTAGAAGATATCATTCATTATTATTTGAAGAGTTGCTAGACTGTTGGTTATGCCAAAAAATATCACAAGAGGCTCAAAAAGACCTTTGTTAGTGCAGAAAGCAGCCTTCCATTCATCTCTGTGTTTGGTCCAAACATTGTTAAACTTCCAATAGACATCCAGTTTTGTAAAGTACTTAGCTCTTCTAAGTTGAAAAATGAGTTCCAAAATAAGCAGAAGCAGATATTGGTTCTTAATAGTTATGGAGTTGAGTGCACAGTAGTATTGGACCAGTTGGAGTAAGCTATCTTTTTTCTTGATAAAAAAGACAGATGCTACTACAAGCAACTTAGAGGGATGGATATTATTAAAATCATAAACAATAGACTTTGTTTTTCTTATTTCAATTTCATTTCATTTTTCTTTTCATTTTTATTTTCATTTAATTTTAAACTTAGGGTTAGGGTTAGTGTGATGGTCACATGAGGATCACATGTCACATAGAACATTATAGAAGATTCTGAAAGAATGATGTTATACAACATGTGTAATACATATTGACCTTAAAGCAAATATATGGTTATTTAGGGTAGGCTAATCATAGTAGTAGTATGGATTATTAGTCTAGATATATAAGGTAGACAATCTTATACAGAGTTCTTTACTGAGTTCTCTTATATTAACTTAATACAAGGTTCTTATTCTTGATCCACTTTAAGATTTTAAGTTTGTAACAAAATCTAGAGCTAAGACAGTTATTGCTCTTGTGCTATATTAGCATCTACTGATGTGTTCAGCCTTGGAGCTTGAGCTCTTATCTCTCTTCTATCCCTTAGCCTCTCTTCTTTTTATCTACTCTTTCTCCAATGCCTGTTTAAATTTGTTGCCCACTCATACCATTGCTTGATGTTCCTAAGAGGCCTTTTTGCCTTCATGGGTTTTTGCTATATCACCTCATTCATAATTCTCTTAAACTTCTTCACTAATAGTCTTCTATCATATCCACCACTTCTTGTTGCTTTTATAAACTCTTGCACAAACTTTTCCATTGTTTTACTCTCCTGCTCTATCTTTTTCAATTTTACCACTTTCATCATCTTATTATCCTTTCCACTGAATTTTTCCTTTAAGTCTGATAAAAATTCTTCCACTATTGCATAACTCAAATTTCCACTCTCCAAATCCTCTATGACATTCTTCTTCTAAATATTTGCTGACTCTTCTTGTATATATGACAACATCTACTGCATCTGTGTCAAGAATGCAAGAAGTGGACTTAACTTTTCTTACTTTCTTTCTCATTTTTACTTCCTTTTTGATTTATTTTCCTTTATTCTATTTTTAGAACTGGGGTTAGGATAGAGTGATAAGACCATACTGTCACATCAGATGATATGGTCATAAGTCACATGATACATAGAAGGATGTAGAACATTCTAGAAGAGATGATGTTATACAATGTGTGATACACATAGTCATTTAGGGTAGGCTAGAAATAGCTTGCACAGACCATTAGGTATTAGTATATAAGGTAGACAATCTTGTACAGAGCTCCTTATTAAGTTCTCTTATGTAAACCCTATATGAGGTTCTTCTTCTGTCCAGCACTAAGAGCTTAAGTCATAACAATCTACTTCTCTGCCAAGTTATTTCTCATTTTTATTCTAATAAAAAGCTTGCATGCCATCAAGAAACCTGAAAATTTTTCTGCTTTTCTACCTTATATTAGTAGCTTTACCATGTTTACATTTGACTTAGTGTTGGGTTGAGAGATTCCTGCTACTGCTCCTTCTGCTACTCCAGCCAGAGCATGGAGCTATGCTTATATGTTGGTGATTTGCTTCTAATATTGCTAGATTAACTATGTTGTGGCAACCACTAGATACGAAGTCCAATAGCTACACAAGTGAGTAAAGCTCTCAGTAGGCAATTAAGTGGGGAAAATCACAAGAGAACTCAACAAGAAGTCTCTGCTAAATTAGAGTCCTATATATACAAAGTACACATAGTCCATGCTACAATCTTGTTACAACTCAAAGACCTTAGGGTTGGTCAATGGGAAGAACCTTGTATTGGGTTAACACAAGAGAACTCAATAGAGAGCTCTGTACAAGATGGTCTACCTTATATACCTCTATCTAATGGTCTGTGCAAGCTATTTCTAACCTATCCTAAATGACCATGTGTATACCTTAAGGTCAACATATGTTTCACACATTGTATGATGTTATCCTTCCAGATCCTTCTACATTCTTCTATGTGTCATGTGACTTGTGACTATGTCATCTGATGTAACCTGCTGTGTGACAGTGTGATATTGTCACTCTAACCCTAACCCTAGTTCTAAAAATAGAATAAAGGAAAATAAATCAAAAAGAAAATAAAAGTAAGGAAAGAAAATAGAAAAATACTAAGTCTATCTCTTTCATTCTTGACATTACTCCCCCTTCAAGGTTTCTTCTCCAAAGAAACTGACTTCCATTTTCACCAGTTTCTCTCCAACTTTCTCAAATATTCCTCCTCAAACTTTCCATCGTCCCATCTATATAGCATTTTTGCCATAAACTTCCCTGGTAGCTCCCCTCTCCTGAAGTCTTTCTCCTCTGCTATGTCCAATTTTTCTTGTCTTCTCACCTCTGTATTCATCCTTCCTTCAAATTCTTCCAGCACTTCTCTTGCATTTCCTAAGTTCTCCTCCTTTTCCCAAGTGTCATGCTCAGCCATAAACCCCTTCCATCATACTAGGTACTTATCTACTTCTCTTATTTTTCTTTTATTTAGTATTTTCTCAATCTCCCACTCTTTGACTTCTTCTATTTCTATTGGTTTTCCTTCTTCTTTTTTCTGTTCCTCCACCTGCTCCTTGTATTGTACTATCCGACTGATGTTCACAACCAGATGGATTCTTATCGAGGTTGGCAGTCGTAATTTGACCGCATTGGTGGATACCACCTCCTCAATTGTGTAGGGACCTATATATTGATCTACTAGTTTCCTCGCTGGTCTTTCTTTGAACATCAGGTCTTTGGTACTCAACAATACCCTATCCCCTTTCTTCCAATCCTTAGTTTCTTTCCTCCTCTTATCTACCTGCCTCTTCATGTCTTCTTGTGCCTTTTTCAAAGCTGCCCCCGCTTTCTCATGTACTTTCTTTATCCTCTCCACAAATTCTGTCATCTTCTCCACCTTTCCTCTCTTTTTTATATTATCTCCCATTCTTAGTTCTCTCCCATAATTTGCCATAAAAGGTAACACCTTTGTTGCTGAGTGAGCTTTATTGTTCACTGCGAACTCTGCCAATGCCAACCACTCTGGCCAATTCTTCTGCCTATGATCCACAAAGAACCTCAAGTACTGTTCCAACTCTTGGTTCATTCATTCTGTCTGTCTATCTGTCTGTGGGTAGAACGCCATCAACAACCTCGTCTCTATTCCCAATATCTTGTTCAACTCCTTTGTCAACTCCGCCACAAACTGAGGCCCCCTATCTGATACTACACTCTCTGACAACCCATGCAACTTCCACATGTTATCCCTGAACAGCCTTGCTAGTCCTTCTGCTGATGTTTCCTCTATAGTTGCCACAAAATGTGTCATCTTGGACAATCTATCGCAGACTACTAGGATTGCATCTTTCCCAGCTACTACCAGTAACTTCGTGATGAAGTCTACCATTAGATGTGTCTATGGTTTCTCCAGCACTTCACTCAGTTTCAACTTCCCTGCTACTTCCTCTATCCTATTCTTCATCCTCTGACACAAATTGCATCCTTCCACATATCTCCCTACATCTCTTGTTACTCCCGGCCATCAATAGTTCCTCATTACCAACTCTACTGTTTTCCACCTCCCTCCATGTCCTACTGCCAGTACATTGTGGTGTAACTGGATTATTTCTGCTCTCAACTCCTTATCTTTTGGTACATATACCTTTCCTTCCTCCAACACTAGCTCCTCCTCTATTTTCCACTCTTCTCCTCTTAATTCCTTCACTTTTGCCTTTTTTATCTCCTCTACTATTCTAATCACTTCTTTGTCCTTACTTCTAGCTTTTTTTATCTTTTCTACTATATCTACTTCAGGTCCTTCTATTACTACTTCTTCTAAACTATGAATCCAATTGTCTTTTTCTACTCCTACTTTCCAGTCCGATTGCCTACTTAGTCCATCTGCTTTTCCCATTTTTGTTCCTGGGACATGCTTTAAAGTAAAGTCAAATCTTGACAGGTAGAGTGCCCATCAGGCTTGTCTGTGATTCAACTTCTGCGCCTTCATAAAGTACTCCAAGTTTTTATGATCTGTCCAAATCTCAAACTTGAAGCATGCATCTTCTAACAGATGTCTCCAGTTTTCTAGCCCCCAGATAATTGCCAACATCTCTTTGTCATGAATTTTGTAATTCCTTTTGGTTTCATTCAATGACTTGGAGAGGAACACTACCGGTCTCCATAACTTATCCTCACATTCCATAGATAGCACTCCTCTCATAGCATAATCTGATATATCCACTTCCATCCTCATTTTTTTATCTAAATCTGGTGCTGCTAACACTGGTTCTTTTGTAAATCTTTCCTTTAGCTCCCTAAATGCCTTTTCCTGCTTCTCCATCCAATTCCACTTCTGGTCCTTCTTCACCATATTGTGTAATGGCCTCACTATGGATGCAAAGCTCTTAATGAATCAATGATAATAGTTTGCCAATCCTAAGAACTTTTGTATGTCCTTGACATACTTTGGTGTTGGCCAGTCCAATACGCCCTTCACCTTTTCTTCTTCCATCTTTATTCCATCTTCTCCAATAACCACCCCTAAAAATCCTACTTCCTTTACTTTCCACTTGCATTTCTCTGGTTTCACATATAGATCATTTTCCTCTAGCCTTTTTATCACTTCTGCTACCAACTCATCATGTCCTTCTTCACTTTCTGTCCCTATGATCATGTCATCTATGAATGCCACCACTTTTCCTGTGTTAATCAAATCTTGGAGTAACTTATTCATCATCGCCTGGAAAGTTGCTGGTGAATTTGTCAATCCAAAGAACATGACTGTGGGCTCGAAAGACCCCTCAGGTGTCATAAATGCCACTTTCTACTTGTCTCCCTCCTTTATCCATACATTATTATAACCCCATCTCAAGTCCATCTTTGTAAATATCTTCTTTGTACCTATATTCTCTACTACATCTGATATTAAGGGTAAGGGGTAATTATTTTTAATAGTCCATTCATTTAAATATCTATAGTCCTGAACCATCCTCTTCTTACCATCCTTCTTTCCTACAAAAAACACTGGTGCTGTTTGAGGCGACTTCGAGGGTCTGATATACTCTTTCCTCAATTGTTCTTGTATAAACTCATGCACCTTCTCTCTCTCTCTTCCCTTAACAACAGATATACCTTTCCCTTCCTCAGCACAAATCCTTCCTTCATATCAATTGCATGATCCTGGTGTCAAGATCATTGACGGTGGACTTTATTTTATTTTCTCTTTTCATTTTTATTTTACTTTACTTTTCTTTTTCTTTTAATTTTCTATTTTTAGAACAACTTGGGTTAGAGTTCATCAGTCACGCTGTCACATCAGTCACAAATTGATGGCATAGTCACAAGACTGATCACGAGACGTGGGAGAAGGAAGTAGAAGGTTCTGGAACAAAGTGACGTCATACAGCATGGACAACACATGCTGGCCCCATGTTATACTCATGGTCATTTAGGGTAGGGTGCACAGTAGCTAGCACGGACCATGAGGAATAGTATATAAGGTAGACTACTTTGTATTAGGAACTCTATCGAGTTCTCTTGTGTCACTCAATACAAGAGTTAGTTCATTGCTTAAACCCTTGAGCTTTGAATCATAACATTAGAACTCGATTCCACATCAGTGACCACTTAACTCTAGTCCTCACAACCCTATTCCTTTACTCCTTTTTCATCCTCGACCGAAGGGCAACACAGCCCTTTAGTCAAGAAGAGCACAGCCAGACCCTAGGCTCAAGGGGTGCACTAGTTGAGCAGGAGAAGCTCAACCGTCTGTTAGCATTAAAGCCCACTAGTGCTTTTCAGACCTATCACCTTTTGTGGACATGCTAGTTACATTTCTTCACGTATCAACCTTGTGCTACAGGTCCCCTTGTGACTTGTCTATGCAGAGGAATAGTAGGCGTTCTTATAACCCTACTTAGACTAGAACGTCCTTCTTAGGACAAAATAGTTTACACTTTCATTAGGGCAGTAGCCAGACAAGTAGTCGGTAATTGTGTAGGTGGGACTTGAAGAGGGCCCACTATCACATACAGAGATTTCTTCGTCTTCAGAATACAAGTCCAACACCGAGACCAGCGCAGGCTTGGTTTTACCTTTATACACATCACCTCTACCACCACTATCACCACCAATTGACTCACCCCCTCCATACCCCACTATGAGTCAACACAATTTACATGCAATCATTTGCCAGCAACAGGAACAGCTGGCAGCAATGCAGGTGCAAATACAAGCCCTGCTTGCAGCAGGAGGAGGAGGAGCTGGAGGAGAAGAAAGAAGGATGACGGGGCCCAAAATAGAGGTGGCTACACCAGCCATCTTCAACGGAGAAGTAGGAAAGGTGGGAGGATTTGTGACGGCATGTAGATTATATTTGAGGATGAAGATGAGAGAAGCAACGGTAGAAGAACAGGTGTTTTGGGTGTTGTCGCATGTGCAGGGGGGGTCAGCGGATGTTTGGAAGGAGAACGTATTAGAAGAATTGGAGTCAGGAGAGATGGAATATGAAACAGCCGAGGAATTTTTGACGACTTTGAAGAAGGAGTTTGGAGGAGGAGAAGAGGAGGCAGTAAAAGCGGCAGAATTGAGGAAGATGGAGCAAGGAGGAAGGACGATGGAGGAGTTTGTACAAGAATTTAAGAGGGCGGCGAGAGGAAGTGGATACGAGGGGAGGCCATTAGTGGAGGAATTCAAGCGAGGGATGAACAGGGGGATTAGGAGGAAGTTAATAGAGGCGGAAAATCCGCCAGCCTCCATAGAGCAGTGGTACAAGAGGGCAATGGCCCTTGACAGAAATTGGAGAGAAAGCAGAAGGGAAGAGGAAAAATTGAGGAAAAGGGAAGGAGGAGGAGTGCAGAAGCAGGAACAGAGGACAAGCTTGCCACGACCATTGGTGTGGCAAAGGAGGCAGCCATTGCCTCAGCAGGCGACAACAGGGCCTGCTCCGATGGAGGGTATCGAGAGGACGAATGCGGTGGTTGTGAGGGGAGCAGGGCAAGGGGCTGGGGTTCCTCCAAGAAGGGATCCCTTTGCTATGGAAGTGGACCGGGGAAGAAATTGTTATGCATGTGGAGGATTTGGGCATATGGCCCACAACTGCAGGAACCGGGGTATGAGAGGAAGAGTGGGGGACAATAGGAGAGTGGAGTATGGAGGTGGTAGAATTGAGGAGATATTGAACTTTGAGAACAATTTAAAAGAGGGGGAGAACCTAGAACTCCTCAACTAGGTTCTCATAATAGATATAGTGTATTAGCTACGACAATAAACACTGATGCACTTAACAAAGAGGAGACTGAAGTAAGAAGGAATGAGGGGAAGTCCTTGAGGGAGGTAACAATCAAGATTGGGTTGGAAAGGCTGGATACACAGGAAGGAATCACGGTGGAAGCATTGTTGGACAGTGGGGCAACGGGGTTAGTCATGAGTTCGGAGTTTGCGAGGAAAAAGGGGTTTAAATTAAAGAAATTGGAAAGGCCGATGCAGGTGAGGAACGTAGATGGGTCGTTCAATAGGGAAGGACCAATAGAAAATACTGTGGAGGTAAACGTATATTATAAGGGGCATGTGGAAAGGACGGAGATTGATGTAATCGGAGGGCAGAAGTGGGGAGTAATCTTGGGGATGCCATGGCTAGAACGCCATAATCCAGAAATAGATTGGAAAACGGGGGAGGTTAAGATGACGAGGTGTCCGGAGGAATGTGGGAGACAGTGGAGACCGGTGCAAGGGAAATCGGGGTGGGAAAAACAGAAAGAAGAGGAGGAAAAAGAGGAAGCAGAGAGGAAAAGGGAGGAAAAGGAGAAGAAGAAGAGACAGAGAAAGGGAAGAGCAGTGGAAGTAAGGAAGGTAGCAGAGGAGTGGGAAATATGGGACGAAGAAGAAGAAGCGGCAAAGTCGGAGGTAGAGGCAAAGAAATTGGTACCGGAAAAGTTTCACCGGTGGATAAAAGTGTTTGGGAAAAAGCAGTCGGAGAGAATGCCCATGAGGAAATTGTGGGACCACACAATAGAAATGAAGGAGGGGTTTGTTCCGAGGAAGGGAAAAGTGTATCCGTTGTCAAGAGAAGAGAGAGAGGAGGTGAGAGAGTTTGTGAAAGAACAGTTGAGAAAGGGATACATCTGGCCGTCCAAGTCACCCTAAACGGCGCCGGTATTCTTTGTAGGAAAGAAGGATGGGAAAAAGAGGATGGTGCAAGACTATCGTTATCTGAATGAGTGGACGATAAAAAATAATTACCCACTCCCTTTGATTTCAGATGTCTTAGAAAACATTGGGATGAAGAAAGTGTTCACGAAGATGGATTTACGGTGGGGGTACAACAATGTGAGGATTAAGGAGGGTGACAAGTGGAAGGCAGCGTTCACGACGCCGGAAGGGTCGTTCGAACCTACTGTCATGTTTTTCGGGTTGACAAACTCCCCAGCTACGTTCCAAGCCATGATGAATGAGCTGTTAAGAGATTTGACCAATATGGGGAAAGTGGCAGTTTTTATTGATGATGTAATTGTGGGTACAGAGACAGAAGAGGGGCATGATGAATTGGTAATGGAGGTGATTAAGAGGTTGGAAGAGAATGATCTGTATGTGAAGCCGGAGAAG
>JAJOHK020001510.1:0-13108 GCA_022457215.2 Leucocoprinus gongylophorus | reverse complement strand
TCTATATCAATTGTCACCTCTATTACTTGGTGTATCCGGTACTCGACATCACTCGCTAGCGCCCCAGAGACCGCATCTGAGATGGTAATTCCTAGAGATTCTGCCGCATCCTGCAGCATGAATTAGTTGCAGGCGCACCAACGTATTTGCTTAATATTACCTTGATAACGTCTGCTTTATAAATGCCGGCTTGGACGTTCTGAGGAAGCCGAGCTTTGGGTTTGTTCATTGAGGTGGTTGTGAACTTCGTATATCGCTGTATGGCAGTGCTTGCTTATTCCTTGCAGATCACACAACACACTTAAATTATGCCTATGTAACAAAAAAATCTTTTCTAGATCCTGCTTTAATTCCCACCAGGCAAGTGACTCTTTAGAATGGGTTTATGTTGAACAGGACTGGCACTCGACTTCCTCATATGGATAATGAATGCTCACAACATTCTATTTCTATTATCTTTCATATCTCTTTTCTTTCCATTCTGCTGGCCAGACTGCATTTCTTTCCTCAGTCATTTATCTTCTACTGGTGACTCCTGAGGTGAGGTATATTCCTAGTGTACATTCTGTCTGGTGACATATATGATCATATTGTAGATACTTACAATCTATTAGATAATACATAAGCTGTCTACCTTCTACTAGTAGTGATCTCTGGGATACTTACAGTCCATTAGGTTATGGGCCCCAAGCTGTTCTCAGTACAAAATAATATGACACAAGCTGTGGTCTGTGCACATCTACATCTACCCTACTCTAAAGTACATATGTTAAACCATAAGACTAGCATACCATAGTCATGCTTTATAACATCATTTGTTCTAGTACTTTCTACAACTTTCTCTTGGTTATATGGTGGTGTGACAGTAACATGTGACAAAACCTGTGACATATGTTACACTTATGTTTTTTTTGAAATCAACAATTTATTACACAGGATGTGGTAACAGTTCATATTTACATAAGAGATTACTACAAAATCAAATCCACAACCTTACTGTTATAAACTCAAGACCTTAGAGTGAGTCAAGAAAAAGAACCTTGTATTAAGGTTAATATAAGAGAAATATAGAATTGTCTACCTTATATATACTAGACTACTAGTTCATGCTATACTACTATTAGTCTACTCTAGTATTATTTTTAAATACAACATGTGTAAAACATGTTGTATGATATTATCTTGTTATAGGATCTTTTATAATGCTCTATTGTGACTGTGACTTATGTGTGACACTGAGTCATATCATGTGACATTAATAATAACCCTAACCTTAAGTCCAAAAATAAAGAATAAAAGGAAAATAAAATAAAAATAAAAATAAAAATAAAATAAAATGTTTATTATTCTAATACTTATAGTAAGATAGAGATAGACATAATATATATGGTAAGAAAGCTATTATCACTATGCTATCCCATATTATATGTCAAGTCTATCTATTCTGAAGATACATTACTATGGTAGTAATTGTTATGGGATGCTTGAACATTAACAATTTTTATTTTTCTTTTCTTTTATTTTTCTGATTTTATATTGATTTTCTTTTTCTTTTGGATGATGAAAAGGCATGTGATATTGTAGTCACATGACATATCACATGATGTGATGTTATAGGCCTAGAACATGGTAGAAGGACCTAGAAGATGATGTCAGAGCACATGTATACAACATGGTGGCCTTGAGGTGAATATGAGGTTGTAGCATAGACAATAGGGCAGGCTTAATTATTAGTAGCATAGACCAGGCATGTTTTGTATAAATAGGACTCTAATTTAGCAGAGATTCCTTGTTGAGTTCTCTTGTGAACTTTCCACTCTATATCCTACTAAGAGATTTACTTGTTTGTGTTATCATTTGTCATTATGATAAGTGGTTGCCACAACAGTAATGTTATTATAACAAAATCCAATATAAGCTAGTTTTCCATAATGGCTGCCTTTCCTACAACATATCTTCATGATAATGATATAACAACTTGGATATCCAGTTTTCTATGATAGAGATACTCCTATTAAACTCAGTCTTCCATAATAGAGTTCCTCTATCTGACTCTTTCAGTGTTTTACCACTAAAGCCTTCATTAGGAGCTATGTATTGAAACTTCTAGCATCTTCTATATATCTGACTTGTATATAAGACTAGTAGTTACACTATAATTTACTAGTCTGATAATTAATAAAGATAACTTCTATTGAACTTGATCTCCAATATTCAACAACAACATACCAACATTAGCACTCACTTCTATCTTGGAATTTATTCACTCATCTGAAGTTGTAGCCATATAGTAGACAGACAGTACAGCATATAAGCTGAAGCCAAGGTTGTTCTAACAAGTCCACATTACCAAGCTTATTATGTGGAGTTTCTACACTTTATACATTTCCAAGCTATTCTCATAGGCTTTTACCTTCTAGTATAAACCATACCTAACATCTTACCCCTTTTTACACTCATATTACACTTTGTGCTATTTGTAACTGTCATATCACAACTCCTTAGCTAAGTATAAATAAAGAAAATAGAAACTGAAAATTAAAAAAATAAAATAAAAGAGAAAGAAAAGAATAAAAACAAAGTCTAATATTTGAAACTCTGATATTATAACAAACTCAACTTAACTTACCATATGTCAAGTTCACAAACAGTGGACTTTTCTTTCTATTTTATTTTTCATTTTCATTTTATTTTATTTTCTTATTTTTCTATTTTTAGAACATAGGGTTAGGGTTAGATCACAAGACACAGAGAAACAAAGTAAAAGGGTCTAGAATAAATGATGTCATACTACATATTGACCTCATGTACTATACATAGTTGTTTAGGGTAGGGTACACAGTAGTTCACATGGACCATTGGTAGTAGTATATAAGGTAGACTAGTTTGTAAAGGGATCTCTATTAAGTTCTCTTGTGTTACTCAATACAAGAGTTGTTCTATTGTCCAATCCTAAGGACTTTAGTTCATAACATTAGAACTCGATTTCCATACTTGAAACTGCTTAACACCAAGCCTTTTCTCCTATTTCCCTTTACTCTCTATTCATCCTTGACCAAGGAACAACACAGTCCTTTAGTCAAGAAGCTACAGCTGGACCCTAGGCTCAAGGGGTACACTAGTTAGGCAGGAGAAGCTTAGTTGTTTGGTTGCATCAAAGCCCACTGGTACATTCTAGATATAAAACCTTGTGTGGACATGCTGGTTACCTTTTTCTATTATCAACCTTGTGTTACAGGTCCACTTGTGATCTGTCTATACAGAGGAATAGTAGGTGTTCTTAAAAATCCTACTTAGAGTAGAACAGTTTTCTTAGACCAACATTGTATACTTTTCCTTAAGGCAGTAGTCAGTAGATGAGGTAGTCAGTAGAAGTGTAGGTAGGGTAAGAAGAAGACCTGCTATCACATACCGAGATTTTGTTGTCTTCGGAGTATGAGTCGGAGAGTGAAACCAGCACTGGTTCCATGCTTCCTTTATACACATTACTATCACCACTGTCACTACCACCACTATCATTATTACCCTTCCCAATTAACTCACCCCTGTCCTACCCCATCATGAGTCTACATGATTTACATGCAATTATTTGCCAGCAACAGGAACAGCTGGCAGCAATGTAGGCACAGATACAAGCTTTGCTAGCAACAGCAGGAGGAGTAGGAACAGGAGGCACAGAAAGGACAACAATGGAGTCCAACATGGGACTTTATATAGAAGTGGCCAAACTGGCTATTTTCAATGGAGAAGCAGGGAAAGTGGGAGGATTCATCATGACATATAGGCTATTTTTGAGAATGAAGTTGAGAGAAGCAACGGTGGAGGAACAAATACAGTGGATTCTCTCATATGTGCAAGGAGGATCTGTAGATGTATGGAAGGAGAATGTGATGGAGGAATTAGAATCAGGAGAGGTAAAATATGAGTCAGCAGAAGAGTTTTTGATAAGTCTAAAGAAAGAATTTGGAGAAGGAGAAGAAGAATTGGTAAAGGCAGCAGAATTGAGGAAGTTGGAGCAAGAAGGAAGAACAATGGAAGAGTTCATACAAGAATTCAAGAGGGCGGTAAGGGGAAGTGGATATGAGGGGAGACCATTGATAGAGGAGTTCAAGAGAGGAATGAATGGGGAAATAAGGAGAAAGTTGATGGAGGCAGAAAATCTGCCGGCCTCTATCAAACAATGTGTTATGATCTTAAGTCTTTAAAGTAAGATAAAAGAACAACTCTTGTATTAAGTAACACAAGAGAACTTGATAGAGATTCCTTTACAAACTAGTCTACTTTATATACTACTACCAATGGTCCATGTGAACTACTGTGTACCCTACCCTAAACAACCATGTGTAGTACATAAGGCCAACATGTGGTGTCCATGTTGTATGACGTCAATTGTTTCAGAACCTTCTACTTCATTCTCCCTAGTCTCATGATCTGTCTTGTAACTACACCATCAAGTTGTGACTGATGTGACAGCATGACTGATCAACCCTAACCCTAGTTGTTCTAAAAATAGAAAAATAGAAAAATAAATTGAAAATAAAATAAAAAAATGAAAAGAAAAGAAAATAAATCAAGTCTACCTTCTTCAATCTTAACACAATAGTATAAGAGGGCAACAGCCCTCAACAGAAATTGGAGAGAAAGTAGAAGGGAGGAGGAAAGGTTGAAAGAGAAGAAGGAAATGGGAGGAGAGGCTCCTAAGCAGGAGCAACAACAAATATTGCCATGACTATTAGTGTGGTAGAGGAGGCAAGTGCTCCCTCAGCAGGCAACAACAGGGCCTGCTCCAATGGAAGGAATTGAGAGGACAAATGCAGTGGTTGTTAGAGGGCAGGGGCAAGGACAGGGTGCGGGGCTCCTCCAAGAAGGGACTCTTATGCTATGGAGGTAGATAGGAGAAGGAACTGCTACACTTGTAGAGGATTTGGGCACATGGCCCATCATTGCAGGAATAGGGGAAGAGAAAGGATGGTGGAAGGAAGAAGGGTAGAGTATAGGAGAGGAAGGATCGAGGAGATTCACAATAATATGAACAATTTAAAAGGGGTAGAGAATCTAGAACTCCTCAACTAGATTTTCAAAATAAATACAGTGTATTAGCTACAGAAATAAATACTGATACACCCAAACCAGAGGAGAAAGAAGAAAGAGTAAGAAAGGTAGAAAGAAGGCCATTAAGAGAGGTAATGGTAAAAATAGGACTGGAGAGGATAGACACACAGGAGGGAATAACAGTGGAAGCTTTATTGGACAGTGGTGCAACTGGGCTGGTCATGAGCTCAGAGTTTGCAAAAAAGCAGGGTTTCAAGTTAAAGAGGTTGGAGAGGCCGATGAATGTGAGAAATGTGGATGGGTCACTTAATAATGAGGGGCCAATAGAAAATACAGTGGAAGTTAATATATACTATCAGGAACACAGGGAGAGAACAGAGATTGATGTAATCAGAGGACAGAAGTAGACAGTAATCTTGGGAATGCCGTGGCTAGCTCGTCACAATCCTGAGATTGACTGGAGAACAAGAGAAGTAAAGATGATGATATCACAAATAAGCTACTTACTGGTTGTGATACTTGAACTTAGTGGTATTTTAGAGGTTCAGTATAAGGAGATAATAATGAGTAGTATCAACAAGAATAATTGATGTTGTTAAGTCTGAGATCTAGCCCTTAGACACAGAGGTATATATACAAAAGAGTAATGGTCTGTGCGCAAGCTGTTGCCATCACATGATCAAAACTCATACCTGATGGGAGCTATCAGCTGTCATAGCAGCTGTCAGGCTAATTTTAGAAGGTAACTAATTATGTCACTACATTGATATGCTTGTATCTCTACCAATACTTATTGCTTTGAGATGTATTGTATATCATTGTAAATAAATTGATGAGTACTTTCCAACACAAGCTCAATTGTGCAAATATATTCAGCCATTCATGAGGTATTAGCAGATAAAGCTTTTACAGCTACTGATAGTCTGATATCTCAGTCATTTGTTGTTGCTGTTGTACATTCCACATATGTGTGGATAGCACTTATTTGGGGCTTTCCAACGCAACTTAGTTTGTGAAAATCAGTCTACTGGTTGTGGAGATACAAGCTGAATGAAGTTTGTGACAAATGAGGTGTCCAGAGGAATGTGGGAAGCAGTGGAGACCAGTGCAAGGAAAATTGGGGTGGAAAAAGCAAAAGGAGAAAGAAGCAAAAGAAGAAGCTGGAAGAAAGAGGGAAGAGAAGGACAAAAAGAAGAAGTAGAAAAAAGGAAAAATGGTGGAGGTAAAGAAGGTGGCAGAGGAATGAGAAATATGGGATGAAGAAGAAGAAGTGGCAAAGTCAGAGGTGGAGGCAAAAAAGCTAGTGCTGGAAAAATTTCATAAATGAATAAAAGTATTTGGGAAGAAGCAATTGGAAAGGATGCCAACAAGAAAAGCATGGGACCACACAATAGACATTAAGGAGGGGTTTGTACCAAAGAAAGGGAAGGTGTACCCATTGTCGAGGAAAGAAAGAGGAGAGGTAAGAGAATTTATAAGAGAGCAGCTAAGAAAGAGATACATTCAGCTGTCAAAGTCACCACAAATGGTGCCAGTATTCTTTGTGGGAAAGAAAGATGGAAAGAAGCAGATGGTGCAAGATTACAGATATCTAAACAAGTGGACGATTAAAAATAACTATCCACTCCCACTGATATCAGACATCTTGGAGAATGTTGGGACAAAAAGAATGTTTACAAAGATGGACTTGAGTAGGGTTACAACAATGTGAGGATTAAGGAGGGAGACAAGTAGAAGGCTGCTTTTGCTACACCAGAGGGGTCCTTTGAACCAATGGTAATGTTTTTTGGATAGACTAATTTGCCAGCAATGTTTCAAGCAATAATAAGCGAATTATTGTAAGATCTGATTAATACAGAAAAAGTAGTGGCATTTATTGATGATGTAATAGTGGGGACAGAAACAGAAGAAGAGCATGATGAGTTGGTGGCAGAAGTAATCAGGAGATTAAAGGAGAATGATTTGTATATAAAGCCAGAGAAGTGCAAGTGGAAAGTTAGGGAGGTAGGATTTTTGGGAGTAGTAATAGGACTGGAAGGAATAAAAATGGAAGAAGAGAAGGTGAAAGGAGTATTGAAATGGCCAACACCGAAGTGTGTCAAAGATGTATAGAAATTCCTAGGATTGGTAAATTATTATTGCCAATTTATTGAGGGATTTGCATCTATAGCAAGGCTGTTATATGATATAGTGAAGAAGGACAAGAAGTGGGAGTGGACAGAGAGACAGGAAAAGGCGTTTAAAGAGTTAAAGGATCAGTTCACAAAAGAACCAGTGCTAGCAGCACCAGATCTAGATAAAAAATTAAGAGTAGAGGTAGATACTTCAGATTATGTGATGGGAGGGGTGTTGTCAATGGAAGTGGAAAATGGGAGATGGAAACTGGTTGTTTTCCTTTCCAAGTCATTGAATGAAACTGAAAGGAACTATGAAATTCATGACAAGGAAATATTAGTGATCATTAGGAGACTAGAGGCTTGGAGACATTTGCTAGAGGGAGTGCAATTTAGATTCGAGATCTGGACAGATCATAAGAATTTAGAATATTTCATGAAAGCACAGAAATTGAATAGGAGACAAGTTCGTTAGGCTTTATACTTATCTCAATTCAATTTCACCTTAAAGCATGTGCTGGGTATGAGGATGGGAAAGGCAGATGGATTAAGTAGGAGACTGGATTAGAAATTAGGAGTAGATAGGGACAATGAGAATCAGGTAGTGATAAAAGAGAATTGGATTTGTAGTTTACAGAAGGTAGTACTAGAAGGACCAGAAGTAGATATGTTAGAAAAAATAAAAAAGACTAGAAGTAAGGATGAAGATGTAGTTAGGATAGTAGAAGAGATGAAGAAGGCGAAAGTGAAGGAATTGCAAGGAAATAAATGGCAGATAGAAGGAGAGCTGGTGTTAAAAGAGGGAAAGGTTTATGTATCAAAGGATAAAGAGTTGAGGACAGAAGTGATTCGGCTACATCATGATGTGCCAGCAGCAGGATATAGAGGAAGATGGAAGACAGTAGAATTGGTGACAAGAAATTACTGGTGGCTAGGAGTAATGAGAGATGTGGGAAGATATATAGAAGGATATGAATTATGTCAGAGAATGAAAAATAGGACAGAGGAGTTGGCAGGAAAATTGAAGTTGAGCAAAGTACCAGAGAAGCTGTGTGTTATGAACTAACGTTCTTAGATTTGAACAATAGAACAACTCTTGTATTGAGTAACACAAGAGAACTCAATAGAGAACTCTTCTACAAACTAGTCTACCTTATATAGTTCTATAGATGGTCCGTGCTAAGTACTGTGCACCCTACCCTAAACAACCATGTGTAGTCTATGAGGCTAACATATGGTATCTGTTATAAGACAAGAGTGTGGACAGACTTTGGCTAAGATTAGGGTTAGCCGGACATAGATAAGTAATTAATTATTAGTCTACAATGGAGGAAGAGCACATGACCTGGAAGTCATGTGATAGAAGCTGAAAGGACTTAAGGTTTAAAAGGATCGAGAGAAGTCTAGATAGGAGTTAGGGTTAGGAGTGACGTCAAGGGACAATGGTTCCTCATGGTGTATACATGGTGCATGCATGTATGATAGAAATTAAGAGTATGACATCAAGACACATGTATATGGCATGGTAGCCTTATGGTGGATGAGTAATAGGACATGAGGATGATGTATGGACATTAGGGCAGGTAGATATTGTTGTAATATAGACTACATTGTATTTATATAAATAGAGGAGCAATGTAGCGAGGGCTCCTTGTTGAGTTCTCTTGTAATCCCCACTACTAGATAGCCTACTGAGAGCTTTGCTGAAGTCAGCATACTACGAGTGCCATTCTAGTAAGTGGTTGCTACAACAGTGTCCATATTATATGATGTCATTTATTCTTGAATCTTCTACTAAATTCTCCCAAGTCTTGTGATCTGTCTTGTGACTACTCTATCAGGTTGTGACTGATGTGACAGCGTGACCGATCAGTCCTAACCCTAGCTATTCTAAAAATAAAAGATAGAAAATAAAACAGAATAAAAATAAAAATGAAAAGTAAAATATAGAAAACACTAAGTCTACCATCTGCAAACTTGATATCATGGACACACTTAACAGTAGATTTCATTATGAAGTTACCAATGATAGCAGAGAAGGATGCTATTCTAGTGGTCTGCAATAGGTTGTCCAAGATGATACACTTTGTGACAACTACAAAAGGAACATTAGCAGAAGAGTTAGCGAGGTTGTTTCAAGATAATATATGGAAGTTGCATGGACTACCAGAGAGTATAGTATTGGATAAGAGACCTCAGTTTGCGGCGGAGTTGACAAAAAAACTAAACTGGATGCTGGGTATAGAAACGAAGTTGTTAATGGTGTTCCACCCACAGACGGATGGGCAAACGGAACAAATAAATCAGGAATTGGAGCAGTATTTAAGATTCTTTGTGGACTATAGGCAGAAGAATTGGCCAGAATAGTTGGCATTGGCTGAATTTGTGGTGAACAACAAAGTTCATATAGCAACAAAAGTCTCGCCTTTTATGGCAAATTATAGAAAAGAGTTGAGGATGGGAGAAGACATCAGAAAGAAAGGAAAAGTAGAAAGTGCAACAGAATTTGTAGAAAGGATGAAGAAAGTACATAAGGAAGCAGTGGTGGCATTAAAAAAAACATAGGAGGAAATAAAAAGATATGTAGACTAAAGTAGGAAAGAGACAGAAGACTGGAAGAAGAGGGATAGAGTGCTATTGAGTACCAAAGATTTGGTGTTCAAGGAAAGACCTGTGAAAAAGTTGACGGAAAGATATGTAGGGCCATATGTGATAGAAGAAGTAGTCTCATCAAACATAGTCAAACTACGACTGCCAATTTTGATAAGAATCCATCCAGTAGTTAATATAAGCCAGATAGTACAGTACAAGAAGCAGGTGAAGGGACAGAAGAAAGAGGAGAGAAAACCAATAGAAGTGGAAGGAGTCAAAGAATAGAAGGTAGAAAAAATTCTGAACAAAAAGAAAATAAGAGAAGTAGAAAAGTATTTAGTGTGGTAGAAAGGGTTCACGGCAGAAGGGGATATATAGGAAAGGAAAGAGAATCTAAAGAATGCAGAAGAGTTGATAGAAGAATTTGAAGGAAGGATAAATATAGAAGTAAGGAGACAAGAGAAAATAGACATGGCAGAGGAGAGAGACTTTAGAAGGAGAGAACTACTAGGGAAGTTTACAGCAAAGATGTTGTATGGGTGGGACAATGGAAAATTTGAGAAAGAAAATTTGAGGAAGTTAGAAAGGAATTGGAGAAGATGGAAGACAGTTTCTCCAGAGGAGAAACCTTAAGAGAGAGATAATGTCAAGTTTACAAATAGTGGACTTAGTTTCTTTCTATTTTATTTTTCATTTTCATTTTCATTTTATTTTATTTTCTTATTTTTCTATTTTTAGAACATAGGGTTAGGGTTAGATCACAAGACACAGAGAAACAAAGTAAAAGAGTCTAGAATAAATGATGTTATACTACATATTGACCTCATGTACTATACATAGTTGTTTAGGGTAGGGTGCACAGTAGTTTGCACAGACCATTGGTAGTAGTATATAAGGTAGACTAGTTTGTAAAGGGATCTCTATTAAGTTCTCTTGTGTTACTCAATATAAGAGTTGTTCTATTGTCCAACTTTAAGGACTTTAGTTCATAACACTATACACCTATATATATTACTAATCTTTATCAATAATGATAAATTTTATAATATAAATTATATAGTATGAAGTAAATTCATTTGTATTACTACTGAAGTCAAAGTAGCTTTTGGGTATATAAATAATGCTATTAAAAAACCAACTATCAATACTATATTATTTACTATAACAATTTCTTCCACTAAATAGAGAATTTGCAATACATTGTTGTGACTTAAGTTTTAGTATTAGAACAAAAGTATTACTCATATATTGAGCACACAAAAGGATAGTTTTTACTATAATCTAGTCTACTTTTTATACTCTGAGTATTAGTTTATATATATTTATACTAGCCTGCTCTAAAATATAACTAAGATTTTCTAGTAAGTTTTATAATATTCTACTATTATATGACTATATGACTATAATTATAATAGATGACCTGACTTGTATATCACTTCACCTTAGTTAAGTCTACAAAGTAAAAAGAGAAAACTAAATAGAAAAAGAGATAAGTAAGAAATATCTAAGTTTATACTAGTAAATTCTGATATATATGAACAATATTACAAAATGAGCTACTCACTGGTTGTGATACTTGAACTTAATAGTGTTTCAGAGGTTCAGTATGGGGAAATAATAATAATAGGTAATGAGTAGTATTAACAGGAATAATTGATATTGTTAAGTCTGAGATCTAATTCTTAGATATAGAGGTATATATACAAAATAGTAATTGTCTATGCATAAGCTATTTCCATTACATAATCAAAACTCATACACTAATGGGAGCTGTTATCTGTTATAACAGCTATCAGACTAATTTTAGAAGGTAACTATTATGTTACTACATTAATATGTTTGTATCTCTATTAATACTTATTGTTATAAAATATACCATATTGTCAAAAATGAAAGTGGTGGACTTGATTTATTTTCATTTTCATTTCTATTTTCATTTTTCTATTTTTAGAACTTAGGTTTAGTAGAAGATTCTAAAAAGATAATATCATACAATGTGTACAACACATGTTGACCTTAAGGCTAACATATGGCTGTTTAGGGTAGGTTAGAAGTAGCTAGCACAGACCATGTGGATTTAGTATATAAGATAAACTATCTTGTACAGAGTTCTCTATTAAGTTCTCTTGTGTAAACCTTATACAAGGTTTCTTTTCTTGACCCACTCTAAGGACTTGAGATCATAACACATATATCATTGGTAACAATTTGATGAGCACTTTCCAATGCAAGTTTGATCATGCAAATCTATCTAGCTATTCATGAGATATTAGCAAACAAAGCCTTTCACAGTTACTGATGACCTAATATCTTGGTTGTTTGTTGTTGCTTTTTTACATCCTATATATGTGTAAATAGCTCTTATTTAAGGCTTTTTAGCACAACTTAGTTTGTGAAAATCAGTCTGCTGATTGTAGAGATACAAGCTGAATGAAGTTTGTAACAAACAAAATAGCTGCTTATTTTCAACATCAAAAATTTCATTAGTCTTAGTATAAACATTCTTAGACATTGCTAAATATATAAAATAATATTAGATATGGCTAGATAAAATACTAAACAAGAATCTAAAAACTTTGATTCAGATGACTTTCTATCTTACTATCACATATCTATCTAACTGTCAGAGTCAAAGATAGTAGACTCTATTTATTTTCAATTTCTTTCTCACTTTTATTTTCTTTTCTGTTTTTATTTTGAAAGCTAGGGTTAGAGTTTGGTATGACTTAGTATTATACATCAATCACAGTTACATAAAACTGTCATGGTTACACTGTCACACAATCATGTATCATGATGGAAGATAGTAGAAAGTTCTAGAAAGATGATGTTATACAGTATATTATATACATAGTATTATAACTTAAAAATCTTAGAGTAGGTCAATGAGCAGAATCTTATATAGGGTTATATAAGAGAACTCAATAGAGAACTCTGTACAGGATTGTCTACCTTTATGTACTGAGACTCCATGGTTTATGCTAACTACTTCTTGTTGTGGTAACCACTAGTCACAAAGACTAATAATCACACAAGACAGTAAATTTCCTAGTAGAATATCAAGTGAAGATCACAAGAGAGCTCAACAAGGAGTCCCTGCTGTATTGCTACCCTATTTATACTATTTACAATTAAACCTGTCCTTATGTTCATGCTTCATCTGTTGTAGCAACCACTCGTCACTCAAGGACAAATGATCTCACAACGAGCAAAGCTCTCCAATGGGCTATCAAGTAAAGAGTGGGGAATTACAAGAGAACTCGACAAGGAGCCCTCGCTGCATTGCTCCTCTATTTATATAACTTACAAGTGGTCCGTGCTACAACAATGTGTCTACCTCATGTCCATCC
>JAJOHK020001509.1:0-13112 GCA_022457215.2 Leucocoprinus gongylophorus | reverse complement strand
TCTTCTTGCTCTGCCTACACTGATACTGACTACTTCATCCTACTGACTACTGCCCTAAGAAAACTGTAAATGATTTTGGTCTAAGAAGACTGTTCTACTCTAGACAGCTATTTTAAGAACAAACTGCTGTTCTTCTACATAAACAAACTACAAGTAGGTCTGTAGCACAAGGCTAATAAATGAAAAAGGTAAGAAACACATCCATAAAAAGTTATATATTTGAAATACACTAGTGGGCTTTGGTGTAAACTGACAACTAGAATTCGCCCTTCCAGTTAGTATATCCCTTGAGCCTAGGGTCTAGCTATGTCTTCTTGACTTAAAAGACTATGTTGTCTCTTGGTCAAGGATGAATAGAGAGTAAGAGTAAAAGGAGGGCTCAGTGTTGAGCAGTCCCAGGAAATAGAAATCAAATTCTAATGTTATAATCTTTAATTCTTAGGGTTAGATATAAGAACAACTCTTATATTAGAGGAATACAAGAGAACTCGATAGAGATTCCTTTATAAACTAGTCTACCTTATATACTACTACCAATGGTCTGTGCTCACTACTGTATACCCTACCCTAAATAACCATGTGTAGAACATGAGATTAATATGTGATATCCATGTTGTATAATATCATTTGTTTTAGATCCTTCTACTTTGTTCTCTGTATCTCGTGACTCATGGCTGTTACTAACCCTAACCCTATGTTCTAAAAATAGAAAAATATGAAAATAAAAGGAAAATAAAATGACAAATGAGAATAAAATAGAAAAAAACTAAGTCTACTGTTTGTGAACTTGACACAAAAGCTGTGTTATAATCAAAACTCAAAGTGTTAAGTCAAAAAAGAAATCTTATATTAGAATTAACATAAGAAAACTCAATAGAGTTCCAATTACAAGAGTATCTATCTTATATATGCTAGACTACTAGTCTATACTATACTAATCTTAGCCTACTCTAAAAGCTATATATATTATATACTGTTGACATATGAGATAATAATATTATTTTGAAACCTTTTATATTCTTCTATATAATATATAATTATGTGACAGTAACTTGTGACTGATATATAATACTATGTCATATTATGTAATATTATATTAAACCCTAACCCTAAGTTTGATAAAATAAAATAGAAAAATAAATAAATAAAGTTTACTATTTTCAACTCTGACAAACTATTTATTTCAACAAATTTAAGAACATTTACCAAGATTTCTTTGATAATACTACATTTATTATATCTGATACTAGTATTAAGAACAATATTGCTATATTTTTTTTTAAATCAGCAATTTATTACATGAGCACAAAAGTAGTCTGTAGTAGCTACTTCATAACTACTTAAATTAAGATACAAACAACATGGAGAAGAAAGAAAGAAAAGAAAAATAAAAAATAAGAATTAACAAAAATTTTCATAACAGCAAAAGATGTGGATTATGTAATACACTCTCCAAACAAAAATACTTTACTATTAAACTCTAAAAAAAGTATGAAATAGCTTATTGTATCTCCTTTTAGATTCTAATATTCATTATATCTTGTATAGTTAAACAAAATATAACATCTTGTTTCAATTAGATAGTTATCACATGGACACTTGAATTCTTTCTGAGGAAAGAATCTCAACCAATATTCTCTAATAAAAACATGATTGACAATAGCTTTTATAGCTCTTGCATATAGTAAATTAGAATACCCAAAATATTTGAGCCATGAACTACCTTTAGAATATATTGGCTCTAACAGATTATTGTTGTCATTAAGAAGTTCAAGGAATTGATGACCTTTTTCATCTAATACTTGAAAAGATATTTTCTATCTCAAGAGAATATTATTACATTTACTCTTCTTGCTAAAGTCCCAAGATGACTTGTAAGAATAATAGGGTACAGGATGCATTTTCTTGGCTTTCTAGTCAACAGCTTTATAGAGAGATCATCTGTAACAACTGGAACACTTCCAGAATTTGATTGAATTGTCATGACTTTTAGTAAAGAATTTTCTGAGTTTGTTCGAAATTGTTGTTGTATAAATTTGATACAGATATAATGAAAAGTCAAAAACTTTCTTTGCAGCAAGGATGGAGTCTGTGATGACAATGATTTTATTGATACCATTCAAATTAGTGGCTTGATTGATACTACATCTAATAGTAAATAATTTGGTTTCAGTAATCATAACATTCACTGTATGGTGGAGAGTTTTGATGACCATCTTATTGTGAATATGAATGTGAGAAATAGATATAGCAACATTATTCTTGATGCTAGTATCAGATATAACAAGAGCAATAATAGGATCCAAAGAAGATTTGAGGGTAATCTCATTGAGAAAACAAATATTGAAAGATAAATGAAACAAGAAACAACTAGAAAAAATATCTATAAGTTGAGTATCTGAAGTAAATTTACTATTAAGAGAATTAAAAAAAGGAAAAACTTTGTTAAATCTATTATCTATGTTAATAATAAGACTTTTAATCTTCAAGCACTAGAACAGAGTAAGTATATCCAATAACAATCTATAAGGAATGTTGAAGGAAGATTGTCTTGTTTCTAAGAGAGACCTTAGAATGTGGTTATATGGGAGGAAGTGAGCTCTAAGTTGCAATCTGCCACTAAGCTTTTAAAAGTGTAACTGAATAGAAATGAGACTAGCAATAGCCTCAATACTGAAAGGCAATATATTAAAGACACTTAGAATCCAAATAGCAACTCTTCTCTGTATTTTATTCAGCTTCTTGAAAAGATACAATTGTGAAGCTTTGTTATAGAACCATAATTAAAATCTATACAGAGTGATAGAAAGAACACAACTTCTATATAAAAGGTATTTTTGTTGAGGAACAAGACCTCAAATAGAGTTCCCAAGTATTTTCATACACTTGATAGTAAAGATCACTTTATTCATATAGAAATCAATATGTTGTTAGAATGAGAGTTTTCTGTTAAAAATAAACTCCAAATATTTCTATATATCTTTGAGTCAAAGAATAGGTCCTCCACTTGACCTTTCATCAATTGGAGGAGGATTGAAAACTTTTTGTAATCTAGAAAAATGAAATACTTCTGTCTTTCTGTATTCTATCATTAGACTGAATCTATCAAAAAGAGATGAAGTGATTTGGTAACTACAAAGAAGTAAAGAGTTTAAAATAGTCAGCAATCTGCTTTGAGCCACAAGAAGCTTATCATCAACAAACAAAAAA
This sequence comes from Leucocoprinus gongylophorus, assembly GCA_022457215.2. NCBI lineage: Eukaryota > Fungi > Basidiomycota > Agaricomycetes > Agaricales > Agaricaceae > Leucocoprinus > Leucocoprinus gongylophorus. The sequence continues at coordinate 9,902 of JAJOHK020001509.1, read as the reverse complement.
ATAGAAACTGGAATTTTTAAGATTTTTAAGCAATTTTCAAGAATATAAAGAATAGGAGCAATATATAATACAAATGAAATAGGGGAGAGGGCAGAACCTTGACTGACTCCAACATCAGTATTGAAAAAAGAAGAAGAAAATTTATTCCAAAAATATTGAGTTTTTCTTCCTACTAAATAATTGTAAAGAAAATTAAGACCTTGAGATCAAAACTAACTTTATTGAAAATAAAAGGAAGGAGACAATAATTCAAAGAGGGAAAAAATTGGGCAATGTCAAATGCCAGAGTACTTGTTGTATTATTTTTAACCCATCCAGTATGAATAAAATGCATAAGCACAACTCCAGTATCAGTCAATGAATACTGCTTCAAACCATCCAGTTGACTAGAATGAATGAAGTTATTTGAAATCAAATGGAATTGTAAAAATTCACTGATAACTTTTTCAATAAGTTTTCCTAGTATGTTAAGAAGAACAATGGGTCTGAAGGCCTTAGGAGAATTATATGACTTCTTGTTAGGCTTTGGAATAATAATGGATGTTAAGATTTTGAAATGTGAAGGCTATAACTCAAAACATGCATCAGCAATATTAATAATTCTCTTCAAACACATAGTATCTTTGATAATAATCTTGAGATGTCACCAAGATAACTTATTAGGACCAAGAGTTAATAAATTGTTGTACTTGTTGATGGCACTAATAAATTCTGCTTCAATAAAAGGAAGCTACTTCATCAAGGCAAGGTCAATTATTATACTTAATAGCTTTAATGGCTAGTATCTTTTTTTTGTTGACCCAATTCATGAGTTTTTATGGGCCTTGACTTTTGTTAGCAATTTCTTAGATTTTCTGGTCAAAGAATAAACATTTAGTACTTTTAACCATACTCTTGAATTTTTTCCAATCTTCAATTCATTTAGAAGACCTATACCTTTCAAGGTCTCTATTATAATTAGCATCCTACCAATCTTGGAGTGTTTTATAATATTGATAATCTTGGAGTTCTTAGCTCATATTCTTTCCATAGCATGAGCAATAAACTGAACAATACTTTTAAGTGAGTTAATATCTGAAATATCATCTATATTGATTAATCTGAATGCTTTAATAAGTTCATTGACAAAGTTTTTCTCTTTATTGCTGTCTTTGACAATCATATGTTTTCTGGTTTGAATATGTTTCTTAAATATAGAAATAGTGACTGTAAGTGATGTGTGATCAGAGACTAGTCTCCATTTAGAGTGTATTGAATGTTTATCCAGTTCTTCTAATCCATATCTAAGAAACATCAAGTCAATGACAGAATTCAAATCACAATTGTTATCTGAATATCTAGTAGGAATATAATTAGTAGAAAAAGAAAGCCCCAAATGCATAGACTCCACAATATCGATCAGTATATCACTATGAACAGAATAATGCAGATAATTTGGATCCCACAGCTTGTCTCTAATATTAAAGTCCCCAGTTATAATAAGGACATTATTAATATTTACTTCAATATTCTTGAGATACTTTAAAGCTGACTGGAATGAGTCTGAATAAACATTCATGAAGAAGAAAATAGAGTTATTATTGAAAAATAAAATAAGAGAAATATCTTTGTGATTGAAAATATCTTTGCATAAAGAGAAATGAAAGGACAAAACTCTTATATTGATATAAGTAATGACTCTAGAGGAGTCATTTTCCTTCAAGGAATTTCTGAAGAAAGTGATCCAATTAGGATGATTTGGAACTCCTACTAATTCATTTTCTTCTTTACTTATTAAACTTGGTATAAAGTAAATCATTGTCCATGATGGCTCTTAGATAAAGATGATGTCAAATAAATATTGAGTTTCTAAGATTGTCTTGACAATCAAATTATTTTTCTGTATATTCTGTAAAAAAATCTTGATTTCTTTAATAATCATAAAGAATTATTGTTCACAACTGAATGAATTGATTGTCTTTTACTTTCATAAAGCTTTTAATATTCTTTCAAGTGCTATTCCCTATTGAAGTAATATATCCAGAATGGACATGTGTTTGAGTCCACTTGATATTTCTTCTTATGGTTTAAGCACTTGAAGGAGTGAGAGTATAGTTCTCCCCCTGTTTATGTTGCTAGCCTTGGAGAGTTAGTTTTACCATTAGCCTTACAACATCACACAAAATAATAGTAATGTTCAGATTTGTGTAGTCCATTATATTTAATACACTTAGACCTTTAGATCTTGCAAGAGAAAGTAGTATGACCCTACTTCCAGCAATTCTTGTATTGTGGTATACTAAGGTTTATATTTGCATTATACATAGTGGAAATGAATCTTCCTATATTAAAGCACCTATTAATAAGTTCTTTCACTTTGAAACTACTCTAGACATCCCAAATATTAATCTAAACTATTGCCATATCTGACTTTGGAGAGACTTTGATGATGTGAGGTCTTGATGCCAAAGTTACATTGTTGAAAATATGATTCTTCCTAATAATATCTTCAACCACATCTAAAGTAATTGGTGTGTTAGTATCTTCTCTAAGATATGGAATACCTATGATTTTAAGATATAACTTGAACTAAAAAAGCCATGAAACATCCACTTTCTTAGCTTCAATTTGATTTGTGTTCTTGATGTAGTTTTTAATTGTTTGAAGTTTCAATTCCAATGCAATCTTGCTAGTAACAATGACTATACTAGCTAATTCTTGATGAACAAAATCAACTATAACTTCTGACTTGATATTTCTTAATGCTCTGTTCAAGTTATAAACATGAGTACTACTATCTTCCATAAACTTTGTCTTATTGTCATTGTTTATCAGAACAATAATCTGCTTCCTTGATGGGCCTTTTATGATCATGTTAATTCTTAGCTTCAGTTTACTATCTCCATTAATGATTTTCTATATATTGTCAATCTTGTCTATCTTAAAACTAGAGAAAGCATCTTTGATTTTGAGAATTTCTTTGGTGGAACTTCTGACCTTAAAAGCTTGAGCATATAATTTACTCTTGTTATTGTCTAGATTGTTTGAATTTGATGTCTTGAAATATTTTGAAATTTCATTGATCTTCTTAGAAGGTATAGCCAGGATAGGTGAAGGAAGTCTTTTGATACTTGCCAGTTTGTCTGCACTCTTGTTACCTTTTTTTTCAGTATTGATGGAGTTTACTTTTAGAATAAACTTAGTAGAGACTTTCTGTCTGAAAGATTTGTTATTGCTATTAGTATAAAAAGAGTCTTATCCTGAATTATAAAAAGATGAGAGAAAATTCCAGATAGCATTACTAATATCTTTAAGTTCTGCAACATTATTAAATTTGCTAGTGTCAATTTTTTTGTTTTGAATATATGTTTCCATTCTGTCTAATGATACTTTGATATTTTGTATTAGATAGTAGTTGTTCCAAAGATCTATGAAGTGAGATGAATGAAAAAGACTTATTTCACAGCTCAGGCTCTATCAGTCAATTAGGATTGTACAGGATTTGAATGTTAATAACATTATTCTATTGACCAGTGTTAGTCTCAATGTTAAGCTTACTATTGTCTCATAGTTTAAGTACTCTCTTTAAGGCCAGAGCTTTATTGTTATCTTGTTGACTAACTGTGGAGTTGTTGCTATTGCTAGCTGCTCTGCTGACCAAATTATCTTGACCAATGGATTCTTCATATAAAAGTTACAAGCTATTAACAGATTCAACTACATCCTCATCTAGAATATTGTTGTTGATTTTCATCCTCTCATAGTATAGAATTAATGAGACCATTGAAGAAATAGAGCTGCTCCTAGAACTAGTTTTGCATAAAAAAGTAGGTCTTCTCCTGATGTTATTGTTTAAATTAATGTCCATCTTCTTGCTAGCTAGTACTTTAGATATATGTACAGGAATTGAGTGAGAAATATTAGTATGAAAGTGTTTATTCACTGATTCTCTCATGGGCACTACTATACAAGATGGTAGTAAGTACCAGACTTACAAAGTTTGGACCCAAGTTTCTTTTGACTTTTCTTTAGACTTTATTTTCCTTTTCTTTTCTTTCATTTTTTATTCTGAGAATATGAGTTAGGGTTGGCATGACATCACTGTCACACTGTCACAGATCACAAAACACAGTAACAGTTACAAGTTACAAGATAACAATAAAAGAAAGTAGAAAGGTCTAAATAAATGATATTATACAGCATATATAACACATATTGACCTTAAAGCAAATATATGGTTACTTAGGCTAGGCTAGAATAGTAGTAGTATGGAGATTTAGTATATAAGATAGACAGTACAGTACAGAGTTCTTTATTGAGTTCTCTTGTGTTAAGTCCTAATACAAGGTTTTTGCCTTACTGTCTAGCTCTAAGGACTTTGAGTTGTAACATTAGAACTCAATTCTATTTTTTAAGGCTATCCAACACAAGACCCTCTCTGTTCTTCTCTTTACTCTCTTATTATCCTTGACTAGGAAGCAACACCACTTTCTAGTCAAGAAGAAAGAGCCAGACTCTAAGCTTAAGAAGTATACTAGCTAAGCAGGGAAAGCTTAGCCATCTGTCTGTACTAAAGCCCACTGGTGCTTCTCAAACATATTATCTTATGTGGATGTGATAGCTATCATTTCTTGTATCAGCTTTGTACTACAAATTCACTTGTGATTTATTTATACAAAAGAATAATAGACATTCTTAAAACAATGCTTAGAGTAGAAAGGTTTTCTTAGACCAAAATCATATAGTGTTAGTAATCAGTAGAACATAAGAAGAGGGCCTGCTATTATATACTGAGATTTCAATATTATTGGAATATAAGTCAGAGAGAGAAACCAGTATAGGTTCTGCTCTCCCTTTATATATATCATCATCTTCCATACTACTACTACTACTACCATCATCACTATCACTAATTTCACCCCCTTCTCTTTACAACATGAATCAATATGGCTCTATTAATTACAAGAAAATTATTCAACAACAACAAGAGTAGCTTGCAGTATTATAGGCACAGCTCCAGGTTCTTTAGGTAAGAGGAGGCAAAGGAGGAGCAAGCATAGAGGTGGCTAGACCACAAATATTTGATGGAGCCTTATCTAAGGTTGTAAGTTTTATAACAACATGTAGATTATATATAAAAATGAAAATACAGAGGGCAATGGTAAAAGAGCATATTTAATGGGTGTTATTATATATATAAGGAGAATCAGCAGATGTTTGGAAGGAAAATATGTTGGAAGATCTGGAGGAAGGATATTGGAATATAAGAGTGTTAGGGAATTTTTAGTAGATATAAAGAAAGAATTTGAAAGAGGAGATGAAAAATTAGTGAAAGTAGTAGAGTTGAAGAAGTTGGAGCAGGAAGGAAAAACAATGGAGGAGTTTGTGTAAGAATTTAAAAGAGTAGCTAAAGGAAGCAGGTACAAGGATAGACCATTAGTAGAGGAGTTGAAGAGAGGTATTAACATTACTATACATCAAAGGCTCATGGAGTCAGAACAGTAACCAGGCTTAATTGAGTAATGATATGATAGGGTAACTGCATTAGATAGGAACTAGAAGGAGAGCAGAAGAAAGGAGGAGAGACTGAGAAGGCAAAAAGATAACAAGGTACTAGTGTTAAGGTCAAATAATGCTGGAGTACAAGAGCAAAAATTGCCACAGCCCCAAGTTTGGTTTAGGAGGCAAAAGATTCCTCAATAACAGGTACCAGCAGAGTCTACTTTAATAGAAGGAGTAGAGAGGATAAATACAGTAATAGTATATCTTAATCAGAGGGCAGGGTTTGTACAATGCAACCCATAAGCCATTAATATAGATAGGGGGAGAAATTGTTATAGTTGTGGAGGATTTAGCTATCTAGCATAGAATTGTAGGAGATAAATTATAGGCCAAGAAAGGAGAATAGAATATAAGGACAACCATAATAATGGACAGAACAATTTAAATAAGAAGGGAGATCTAATAGTCCTCAATTAGATCTTAACAATAATAGATTTGCAGTACTCAGTAGAGTAGTAGATAATAGAGTAGTAGATAATATATTCTATTGCAATCTAGGCAATGGAGACCTGCTAAGAGAAGTTATAGTGAAAATTGGGCTAGAGAGTATTGATACACAAGAAAGAGTAATAGTGGAAGCATTGTTGGATAGTGGAGCTACAGGGTTAGTTATGAGTTCAGAGTTTGTAAGAAAGTAGGGGTTTAAGTTAAAGAAAATAAAAAATCCAATATATGTAAGAAATGTAGGTGGGACCTTCAACAAGGAAGGACTAATAGCAAATACAGTAGAGGTAAATATTTATTATCAGAGACATAGAGAGAGGACAGAGATAGATGTAATAGATAGATAGCAGTGGAATATAATCTTGGGAATACTGTGGCTTGTTCACTACAATCCTGAGATTGACTGGAGAATAGAGAAAGTGAAGATAATAAGATGTCTAGAAGAATGTGGGAAGCAGTAGAGACTAAAGGAAGAAAAAGTAGAGTGGCAAAAACAAAAGAAAGAAGAAAGAAAGAAAGAAGTAGAAAGAAATTGAGAGGAGAAACAGAAGAAAAAAAAGAAAAAACTAAAGAAAGAAAGAAAGATGGGAGTAAGAAGGATAGCAGAGGAATGGGAGATTTGGGAGGAGGGAGTCAGAAGCAGAAGTAAGGAAGTTGGTTCCAGAGAAGTTCTACAAGTGGATCTAGGTCTTCGGCATGAAGGCAAGTAAATAGATATCCACAAGGAAACTTTGGGATCACACAATAGATACAAAAGAGGGATTTGTACCAAGATAAGGAAAAGATGTATCTATTGTCAAGAAAAGAGAGAGAAGAGGTGCATGAGTTTATTTGAGAACAGCTGAGGAAAGGATACATCAGACCCTCAAAGTTGCCTCAAACAGTACTAGTGTTTTTCATAAGCAAGAAGAATGGTAAGAAGTAGATGGTTCAGGACTATAGGTATCTTAATAAATGGACTATAAAAAATAATTACCATCTACTTTTAATTTCAGACATAGTAAAAAATACTGGTACAAAAAAAGTATTTACAAAGATAGACTTGAGATGGGGTTATAATAATGTATGAATAAAGGAGGAAGACAAGTGGAAGATGGCATTTACAACACCAGAAAGGTCATTTAAACCAACAGTGATATTTTTCAGCCTAACAAACTCACCAGTAACATTCCAGACCATGATGAACAAAATTCTGCAAGATCTCATCAATATTAGCAATAGTAGCTAGAAAAGATGTGATTTTAGTAGTCTGCAATAGATTGTCCAAGATGACATATTTTATAGCAATAACAGAAGGAACATTAGCAGAAGGATTAGCAAGACTGTTTAGAAACAATGTATGGAAGTTACATGGGCTGCCAGAGAGTATAATGTTGGACAAGAGACTATAGTTTGTAGCAGAGATAACAAAGGAGTTGAATAGTATACTGGAGATTGAAACAAAGTTGTCAACAGCTTTCCATCCACAAACAGATGGTCAGATGGAAAGAATGAATCAGGAGTCAGAACAGTATCTGAGATTCTTCATAGATCATAGACAAAAGAATTGGCTGGAATGGTTGGTGTTAGCAGAGTTTGCAATCAACAACAAGACATATTTGACAACTAAAATATCTCCATTTATGGCAAATTACAAAAGAGAAATGAGAATGGGAGTAGATTTGAGGAAGAAAGGAAAAATGGAGAAAGCAATGGAGTTTGCAGAAAGAGGTTGGGGCAGCATTAATAAGAGCATAGGAGAAAATGAAGAGACAAGTAGATAGAGGAAAGAATTAATGAGAGTATAGGAGAAAAATAAAAAGACAAGTAGATAGAGAAAAGAAGGAAGCAGAAGTATAGAAGGTTAGAGATAAAGTCATGTTGAGTACAAAAGACTTAGTATTCAAAAAATGACCAGCAAGGAAATTAGTGGATTGATATGTTGGTTCATATATCATCAATGAAGTAGTATCTATCAATGTAGTCAAATTACAACTGCCCACTTTGATGAGAATCCATCCAGTAGTGAATGTTAGTTGGGTAGTATGATACAAGAATCAAGTAGGAGGGCAAAAGAAAGAAAAGGTGAAACTGATAGAGGTAGAAGAAGTTGAGAAGTGGGAAGTAGAGAGAATATTGAATAAATGAAAAGTGAGAGGAGTTATAAAGTACTTGGTATGATGAAAGGGGTTTATGATGGAACATAATAGCTAGGAAAGAGAAGAAGATTTAGAAAATGCAAAAGAATTAGTAGTAGAATTTAAAGGAAAGATGAGTACTAAGGTAAGAAGGTAGAAGAAACTAGATATAGTAGAAGAAAAGAACTTTAGAAGAGAAGAATTGTTGGAGAAATATATAGCAAAGATGTTGTACAGATGAGATAATGGAAGATTTGAGAACAAATAGTTGGAGAGAAATTGGCAAAGATGGAAGGAGAAGGGCAGTGATACAAGTTCCTTCAGGAGTAGGAACCTTGAAGGGGGGGTAATATCAGATATGTAAAGCTTAGACACTAGTTTTTTCATTTAATGTCTTTTTTCTTTTTCTTTTTCCTTTTTATATCTTTATTTTAGAATCTAGGATTAGAGTAAGAGTGACATCATGATTACACTGTCACACATCAGTTACATCAGATAACATGGTCACAGTAATAGTCATATGGAACATAGTAGAAGATTCAAGAAAAATGATGTCATATAATGTATACAATACATGTTGACCTCATGGCTGACACATAGTCTTTAGAACAGACTAGAAATAGTTAAGTATAAACCATTAGTAGTTAGTATATATAAAGGTAGATACATTGTACTAAGAACTCTATCAAGTTCTCTTGTATTAACCCTAATACAAGGCTCCTTTCTTTGATCAACTCTAAGATCATTGAATCATAATGCTTAGATTCTTTCTGGAGATTTAAAGTATCTTCTATATGCTTTTGTCTAATAGCTTTAATAAGTTTTGTCCACACTATCTACAGCCAGTCTTTTCTTGACTAGCTAGTTTATCTCTTATATTTAGAGTTTGATAAGCTTCTTGACTAAGAGCTATATTGTTCTTGGTTAAGAATAAGTAGAAAATAAAGGTATTAGAATAAAAGAGGAAATATTATGATTTTAAGTTTGGCTCAGATTATGACTTAGACAAAGACTTGAGTAAGAGTAGAAAAGATGATTAATTGGTAAAGTGTAAGGATATAGAATTATATCTACAACTATATATACCTATTGACCATAAGAAAAAGTAAAAACATTCTTGAAAAGACAATAAAAGTATAAGGGAAATATAAGAAGGCTTCTACTATTACATAAAGCACTGACTAATACAACATAAAGAAAACATAAGGCATAGTAATTATGAGTCATAAGATAAAACAAACTCTAACACATGTCCAAGACATGTTTAACATGAGACAAACATCTATAAAACATGAAGTAGAATTGTTTGTAATAGAAAACTTTGTATTAGTATTAAACACAAGAGAACTCAATAGAGTTCCTACTACAATTTTTTATACTACTAGTATTGGTCTGTACTCTGACACTTCTATTCTAAAGTAAATTCTATAAACCCATTTGTGACATGTGACTATTACATGTGACTTTCATCATACTCTCATATCCAAGTCCAAAAAATTAGGTATGCTCATTATAGAGAGTGCCTGGTTACATAAGCTGTCAGCTGTCCACACTGCATGTTGCTACTTTTGGGCTTTTCTTTTGGGCTTTTCTTCTAACTGGATCTAACTAACTGGATCTAACTAACACTGTGATGTAAGTAAGTGTGGGAACGTCGCTCCCGACCTATCAGTAGGACCCAAGGGTACAAGACGTTGTCATGACCTTAGGAATGATAAGATTTTGACATAGTCGTCCAGTGATTATGCACACAGGTCAATTAGCCTGGTTTCTGTCTTGTCTTTTTCCTTCGACCTCTTA